>OY856411.1:812017368-812287368 GCA_963693085.1 Alisma plantago-aquatica
ACAGGAGATCATGATTTTAAGTTCACCATACAACATGGTACTATTAAGATGGTAAGTTTCAATAGTACTTTGGATACCTAAGATGAAGTTGCTTGTGGCTTGTCACCATGCATGCCAGGAGGTGAAGGACGAACATCGGTAACCCAGTGAGTTGATATAGAAGATAAAGAGTCCTCGAGAGGGAATGTGAGTTCATCACTATGGATGTTGTTGCAAGTCTCGCAGGGACCAAGGAAGGTCAAGATGCAATATGGGTTATGGTAAGATTGTGTTACTTAGATGGCATAATCTAAGAGAAAGAGGGAGTATTGTCAAGAGACAGATCCGGTTGAACTACATATGAGAGAGAGATGGTTCAACTACACCACGATCCATGTTCCAAAGTTCTTGAATATGACCTAAAGATTCACTTCCATCAGGTGGAAGTAGATACATGAAGAACTAGATGTGACTACATCTTATCACCCCTAACTAATGGTTAGTATGATCCAGACAAGAGGGTCTGATGAGAGCATGTGTGCTCATTCAGGGGGATACATGGGGGGGCAGTTCTTGCCCTATGAGAGATGTGATGATAACCACCATAGCCAGTATCGGGATGTAAAGAAGCTCTGTAAGGGAGGCTATGTCGGTCACCACATCATTAATATAATATTAGTGATGGGACCTCACGAAGGTCGGAAAAGGACCACAATGTGTGTAGATGAAGTCGCTTTGATCATGCGATGGCTGAGGAAGCCCAGGGGCGACATGAGTCAAGAGCTGATGCAAAGCAGACTGACCTGCAGTTCACTGTGGGAGAATATGCGATGTGAAAATCCGACCCCTCTAAGCTACATCTCAGAAAGATGAGTCCCAGATATATGGGTCCTTTTGAGATGGATTGGTGGAGATTGTTATGTTCAGTCTTACCCCTCAGGATAATGTGATGTGTTCCATGAGTCCGATCTAGAGCAGTATGTGAGGTACCCAAGCCATGTGTTGAGCCATGAACCCAATTAGCTTTGAGAGAAGTTAAAATGTCTTGAGTCACCTATGAGGGTACAAGTTACCAAGGTGAGAAAGAACTCATATGCAAGAATATGAGATAATGAATGTTCTTGGGAGGCACCATGGAGAGGGTAAAACCACATGGGGGCCATGATGGACATGAGGAAATTTTGAGGGGAAAATTCCTATAAAAGGGGACGGAGGTTACAACCTCAATTTTTCCTGTGTTTTCATAATTGAATTGTAAAGATTTTGTGAATATGGACTTATTTGAAAATGTTGTATGATTTGCTTCAAAAGATGGATTTCTTTGCAAATATCCCTTTGGAAAGGAATTTTGTGATTCCTATTATTAGATTAATCCAATAATGGACATAAAAGAGAAGAAAAGAAGAAAAGACCAAATATTAAAAAAAAAGATACAAGATAATAGATATTAAGCAAAGTAATTATGAGAAATACATAGAAAACTCTAGAAAGTGGAGTTAATGGCCACAATTAAGTAAATTTCATTTCTATTTGATTTCTTATAGAAGAAATAGGAAAAGAGGAAAAAGGGAATAAAGGATAAATAGAAATCCTTGAAAAGAAATCTTTTAATAAAGAAATAAGTAAGATAATGAGAAAATGAAGAATGTAGATGCATCTAGAAGGATAATAAGTATCCTTAAAAAGGAGTTTCGAAATTTTAGGATTGCTTGGGATCCAAGAAGTCCCAATGGAGAAGAAGAAAGAGAAATTGCTAATAATACAAAAAGATGAAGATAATGTGATACATAATTAATGAATTTTTGGTATAATAAAAAATAAGTACTTTCTTCTATTTGGAAGTATAATTTGTGGCCAATGGATTAAAAGTGAAGCATAAAGATGTTAAGAGAGATGATTTTCGAATTCCTATATATATAAAGAATATAGATTATTAAGAAGATAATGAAGATAGAGAAGATTGCTTCGTAATGAAGGAACTTGGTTTTCTTTTGGGAAAGGGGCTTAGATCTCATGGATGGGTGTCCTAGGGCTTTGCTACCCTCCCCTATATAAGGGGTAGAACCCTTAGCCAAATCCAGGAGGATTCCATACATCCTTCTCTCTTCCCCTCCTTCTTTTGCGTTCAAACCCTAACCAAGAGTGGGTAGCACTTACCCTGAGGCAGCAAGGAGCCGGGGGGGTTGTCACAGTTGAAGCCCTACACTCCTACGATGCTGGATAGATGCGACCCAGCACCTGCGCGACATAGTAGGTTGGCTGCAGATCGACCTTGTTTGCAGGTCTGGCGGGCTTGAACAAGCGATCTTAGCTGCGATCTGGAGGCATCCCAAGGTGCGCCAAGGCACGACAGAGGAAGAGGAACAAGACATGGTGGTCGTCGGGTCCAGAAAAGGGAGGAGGAGCCACGCCCATAGCGGCTAGGGTGGCAGTGTTAGGGCTGCACGAGGTGGAAGAAGGGTGGAGGTGCCATTAGATGAAATTACCCTTCCAAGATGTAAAGAATCGATAACTTAAGCGGGGGTTATATGATCTTTTCATTATGTTTTCAAGCGGGCGAGCTGCATTGCATGGGAAGGGCTGACGTGGCAGCTTCCCATTGGTTCAAGTAATTGAATTCTAGCAAAATTAGTATCTTTTTATTGGTAGCTCCGATGGAAACAAGAAAAATATGAAAGTTGATCAGAAGAACATGTAGAATCCAATAAAAATACTTTTAATTCCTCAAATTGTTCCTAATAGCAAAAGTATGCTAAGTTAATGAAAAGTTCTTTGAAATTATGTTAGAAACCCTAATTGAAATTAATGGTTAAGTTCATGATGCTTAATTGGTGAAATTAAGTAATAGTAACCTGTTGAAATGTTAAATGATGAACTTGAACCTGATCTAGATGAATTGGTGCATGGTTTAGGGTTATACACCAATTATGAATGACAAAACATTTAGAAATCTTAATTTAGGGTTCCATGTGCATAAATAAGCTTTAATGTGCCTTAAAACCCTGATGTTAGTAATTATGATTCTTAATGGATTTAATTGTTCAAATTTGTGTATAAAGCTGAGATTTGGTGGTTCTAAGATATTTTGAGTATAAAAGTTCCTAATTTTGGATGAATACCCTTAATTTGGTAATTAGAGTTTTAATGTAATATTAGCGATAAATGGAGTTCATATGTGAATTAGACCATCATAAAATACGAGTTGTCAATTCGAAAGAAACCAAAGATGATATTTGGGCCTAATGATCTTGACATGACTTAAAAGGATAAAGATGGTAGTTTTGTGTAAAAGAGATGTATTAGGCTTAATTGACATTGAACTATGCTTATGATGTTGAAATTAGGGTTTGTGAACTAAAAGAGCATTAAATGTGATAAAAGCATTATGGATGATAATACCCTAATGAAACCCTAAAGGTGGCCTAGAAAGCTTAAGATGGAATCCAAGTCTATCTTACGAATGTTTTAGATAAACTATAACACTTGGATGTATTGCATTAATTTTAGGATATTTTTGATTGCTTGTTTGATTGTTCTTTATCATTATTGCTTGGACATCAAGTTTCTCTAGATCAGGTATGTGGTTACGCTTATGGTTAATCACTTTAGTTTCATGACAATTCCTGGATCTTTTATCAGTTGCTTGAAAATAACTTCTTGGATGACTTTTATTTCATGCAACTATAGAGTGACTATGATAATAACAATTATAATATAAGTGTGTATTCTCGCACCTACATGCCACCCTGATGGATGATGCAAAAAGATCAAGCCCAGGAGGGAAGACCCACGGGTACCATGAGTGGTGACCCCAGACACCAAGCTCGGGATTGAGAAGGTGGTCTTTGTTGCATGACTAATGGGCACCATGAGAGGTGACCCCAGGCACCAAGCTTGGGATTGAGAAGGTGGCCTTAAGTCAATGGCAAAAGAGAAACTCTAAAGAGGGTATTCTAGGGTTAGGGAAAAAATGATGGAGAATGTCACATCGAAAAAACAAATTTGCATGTTAATTAACTTGATTGTAATATTTAGATTCTTAGCCATATTTGTGAAATTTTGGTTGTTCCCACATATTGTCATATTCATATATGCTGACCGACATTTTGTTTGTCAGCATTTTAGGTACAACCTTGAAAAGAACAAATAGTAAGTGACACATTGTGAAAATAAGAAATAAAGTTCGAGGAGGATTAGATAGACTAGATTCAAGTTGTGGATAGTAGTAGATATCCAAAGTTTTTAAAAGGTATGCAAAGTTTTATTTTATACCAGCTTTCAGTATAGTTCGATAGAATTTTATAATTTTTAGTAATTATTTTTCTAACCTTTGATCCTGTTAGTTGGGATAACAGTTCTGACCTCTTAGTCTCCCTTAATTTGGGGTTACTGGGAGGTGGGGTCTTTACATAAACAGATGTTAATTACACAAAGTGTCATATAAGTGCTTAATTTACCTGAAATAAGGGGAAAATAACATATTTTTGACTTATAAATTATAATTTTGCTTTATTTATTAGAAATATTTAATAGTTCATGCAATAATGATTTACAGGATAATAATTAGAAATGATTCATAATCACATCTCAAAAATGAACAAATATGCAATAAATGCAAAAGATATATCTTGAAAAAGCAATTGAAAATCAATGCATCAATATTCTCTAAGATTGAATGTTGCTCACCCTCGAGAAACACTACCTTTAGATCTATTTGAAAGAGTCAACAAGAGGACACATCCTATGAAATATGTTTCTCAATTACCCCCACTTGACAGTATCAAACCAACCCTTACCAACCACTGAAAAAATTCTACTCTAAAGTGACCATATTTTTTATAAAAGATGTCCACACTTATAGCAGTTAACATCATAGTGAATATGGGATACACTTGATACACCAAGTGATTATCTATCTACATTTCTCTAATCTACTGACACAACTATGTTGGACGAAGTTCCCCATATAGAAATGAATGAGGGGAATAATCATATATGTGGCCTACCATATAGAGAAATGGGTGGAAAAGAAATAGGTAGCTATGAAAACGTATCACAAGTAATCTAAACTATTTATGCATAAATAAAATATGATGCACCTAAAAAATAAAGAGAATGAAAAATGCATGACTTTGAAATGTCTACTATTATGGTGGGATGATGAATGCACTGGACATCTCATCCTAATGGTGAGTTTGGATGAAAGGATGCATACATATAAACTATATTCACCTTCCCCTTGAAGAAAAATTAATATTGAGTTTAAGGCATCATTTTATCCCTTTTTGTTTGATTTTTTCTTCCCTATTATTTTAGCATGATTTGTGATTATGCTCGGGATTTCTTCATTATTTCTTTCTTTTGATATTTCATTTTTTGTTTCATTGGGTGGGATACAGATGTAGATCATTTCATTCTTTATATGTGGAGAAATATACATAGCTGCATGTTGCAAAATATGCAAAATGATGGGAAAGAAGGATGCAATCTACAATAAATTTGTTTTTAAGAAACTAAATTTTATCACCTTAATAAAATGATATACTTATATATATATATATATATATATATATATATATATATATGTATATATGTATATATTCTAATGCATGTTCCAAGAAACTAACTATCATTCTATCTAATATGCTATGCAATGAAGTCAAGAGCAAATAATTTGGATTACTTGATCATCCTTGTGGTGGTGAATGAAATATCATGAAAGGTGGATTGAATAACATGACTAAGTGACAATGCCTTTCTTAACTGTGATATATCCATCTCCTATCAACCTGTGTATCGAGTGACCTTAGAATTTATTAATAAAAATCCCATTTAAGATCTTGTTACTTGTTTGGTTGGTTTTCGGCTCAACCTTCATCATCATGCGCAAGTCTTGGATAACTTAAGATTTTCATTCATAGAAAGTGTCCTCAAGCTGACTGAACTAAACACTTACTCCAATTGGTGTTGTCTTAGACTTCACAAATAACCTTAATAAGATTTGATCCTTTTTGGATTTATTATAAGAGCAAGAAACACATTCTTTTTAATCATAGATGCAATCATGATCCAGTAAGACTACGATTACACTATATATATTATGAATCCTATTACGTGGAAATAAGAAAACCTAAACAAGATAAAATATAAAGCAAAATAAAGCCGTTCTATTAACCCCTTAGGCTTGAACTTGACTGTTTCCTCATAGTCAAAACTCAAACTAAGAATAGTGAAAACTCAAACTAAGAGGTGGCATGGGGGTACCATATGTTCATAATGGTTGTGGTAGGTTGAAATATTCCCAGTGACATATATGGTTTAGGTGGGTAGAAAGTGCCTATAAACTATGGAGGGTTGGCTGGCACATATGGTAATTGTAGGTAACTGGTGAAGTTTCCTTGACTCAAATAGTTGTTGTTGAGTGACTGCTGGTGATACTCAATACACTGGATGTGGGTGTGAATTTTCTCCTAGTTTACTAGGAGAAGACGCTTGTTCTTTTAAATCTCTTGCTACTTCTAAAGGAGATACTCTTGAGCATCGTGAATCTAGGTTAAGGTGGTTGATTGATGTTTCGATTGTTGAATTGATTGCATCATCCTATACAAGCCCTCGATGAAGAACACATCCTTCGTGGTGCAAGTGGTATATATATGAAGGTAGATGCTACATAGTGGGGCAGAATGTGATACAAACACTGCCTTTGTGTATAAGACATGGCAGCCTCTTGTTCTTCTTCTTCCTCATCTTCCTCAACATCCACCCCCTCTAGTATATCATATGCAGCTTATGCATTCCATCAAAGGTAGCACACTTCCCATAGATTGAATATTGGGTCAGGAAGAACCCTTTCCTTCATCTTCCCGTCTATAGTGCAACAAGTGTACACCCTGCCCTAGTACTTGGTGACAAGGTATGCCCTCTTGAAGTGCTTAAAATTAAGCATAGAAGACATCTTGACTGTGTTGGCATTAAATAGGTTCAGGCGAAGATGTAAGGCAAGTGTTGTAAGAGGGCCCCTAAAGTGAATTGTGGGTTTTATTTGGACTTACCTCTTTACTACGATCATGTGCTAAAGGAAAAATGATCCCAAGTTCACCTTCTCCTTCCCCAAGGTCAAGAATGAAGGATGAATGGATACACATGATGGACCTTCCCTTGCCCCTGAGTAGACCTAGAAAAGATTGTGTTTGTCAGGTAGTGGTGTAGAATCTGGGTGATAGAGTGCTCGATGTCCATCACAGACGATTGGTGCCAGTTGATGACGAACCCTTAAGGTAGGGCTTTCATCCATCTCTAAGCCAGGATGAAGTCAAAGTCACTTGGTGTGATGTGTACATCACCCATGGACCAATTGTATATGTAGTTGAACTTCGCTAAGGTGAGGTAATGCTCGACATTGTACAACCTAAAATTGACCCAACTTTCCTCCCAACCTTCCCAATGCTCGGGAATGCAACAAATCTCCATCGCCATGAGGAACTCACAGACAATCTCCTGGTAGGTGGGTCCATCACCAAAGAGTGAGTGAATGCTCACCATGCCCTACACGGTGCAGACTCAACAAAGGTTTTCGATGAAGTTGGCTTCCGCGAGGAAAGCAAAAACCCCATACTAAGTTGGTCTACGGTACCACTTCATCAATGTGGTGTCTTGATTCTTTTGATCCTCATCCGGGAAGGAGACCCTTGATGGATTTGGGACCATTAAACTGGATGTTCCTATGAACGAGCCTTGTCTCTAGGATGTCGTTGTTGTGAATAGATGAATAGATATGAAGAAATGGTGCTTGGTGTAGACTGAGTAACTACATAATACTCGTGAAGTCTCTAATGGTTGTGTGTCTCCTTGTGAATGAGAGGGGATGCTTTGGGTGTGATTTGGGATCACCCATAACCTCCCATTTTATATATGAAGAGATGCCTACCCGTGTTGTGTTGTGTTAGTTCCACTGCACACCATGTCAGTGGCACTAAGATTTGTCGCTATCTGTAGGCTCCAGTGTCATCTATTGATATCAATGTCTTTGGGCCATTGATGTACCAACCCATGAATAATCTCATGTTGGTGGTACTGACTAATGTCGACGGTACCAACTAGCTAAAAAATTCCCATAGATTGGTGTTACTGACCGTTATAAGTAGAGGAGCATGGTTGTCGTTATCAGTGCAATAGTTCTGGGCTTCATGTTTAGGTGACACCGACATGTCTATCAGTGATACCTAGTTGATATTGTCCCACCCATGATGTCGGTGTCCAGCCAACAACTCTGTTGTTGATGGCACTGATGCCAAATTTTCTATAACTTTAGAGGCCTCTTCTGAAAAATGTTAGTGTCATCTATTTTGTTGTTGATGGTACATAACTGTGTAAATCCTTGTCATCTTTAAGTTGAATTGGTCGATACCACCAAGCAACCTCTCGGTGTATCGATGAGAAATTTTGTACAACTCTATCATCGTTGCTCTGACTTTGTCGATACTACTGATAAAACTTTCGGTGCTATTGTAGGAAAATATGGCATCAAATAACAAAGAAGAAACAAAAATTTAACTACTATATTCACCTTTTAATAGTTGATCACTTCAACAACTATGTAAGGTTTGCAAGGTTATACTTGGTCTTGGAGCAAGTCCAATAACAACTCCCTTATAGTAGCATGCACCTTTCTTCAAGTTTCTCGTGGACAATGTCAGCATCAGCCTCCTGGTTGATAACCTAGGACAACAGTTGACCTTGTCCTCCTTGCAATAGGCAACAACCTCCCGCCTCTATAGTATTACAAACAGACCATCAGGAACTCTTGTCATTCTATAAGAGTAGACAAGAAGGAATTATCCCATCTAGTCAGTATGCTAATAGCAACTTTCTCTTCCAATTGCCTCTCCCATGCTATCCCTCCCTTGGATAAGTAGGACTTTCTCGGGTTCTCTCACTTACCACAACCAGAGAAGACAACAGCTATCAGAGCAATTTATGTGTCTCTAGAAAGCCTCACTACCCCTCTATATAAAGGAGGGTTAAGGTCAAGAGTTCTATTCTGAGTGAGAGTCAAAGGGGATGGAATTTCATGACTTTTTGTAACCTATGAATGATGAAATAGTCAGTTCAAAGGTGAACCAATCGTTGGTATGTGAGACAATCAGTTAAACCCTTCAACCAGTCATTTCACTAGTTTCCAATAATAATTGAATCAGCAATTAATATTTGATTAATGCACAATATGATGTCAACACTAATCCTTGATCCAATCAAATTGATCAACCAAATAGTCAATTCACAACCTGAACTGGTCGTTTCATGGACCTGAGTTGTTCAATTCACTTCCTGAACCGGTCATCTCATGAACAAGATTGCCAATTTTGGTTCAATTGACCAGACACTTTGAAATTGATCTCTTCAACACTTGAATAGTTCAATTCACAATCCAGTCTGTCAATGCTAACCATTGTTGTTTAAATTGAATACCCAAATCATTTTTAATAAAGTTTAAACCATATTCATATATAAACTCCTATTCTAAGTGTATGTCGTGTGTTTGACCCTATAGGTTCCAAGTTATTTTTGTAGTGAGTGTCTATAACTAGCTTATTACATCACAAGCAATGATTGGTATCTAGCAAGACATCGTTTCCACTCATGTAATAGAAAAGTTGGAGAACAACTTCAACCTACAATGTGTGATTTGTGTGATAATGATCATATATTTTCTTTGTCACTACTATCCTGATTGAACTCGGGGCATGGAATCATCATCCATTCAACGTTCAACAATGTTCCTTGAACTAGAGAAGAATGTCTAAGATATATGTGAACTCAATATCATATATTGATTCACATGTGCATGCACATGTTTTTCCCAGTCTCTCTTATCAAGTGGCTTGGATATCAAAATTCTATAGGACGGAAAAATCTCATCTACATCACTCATAGTCATCCCCATGTACCATGATGCACACACGCACCAAATTTATGGAAACCCTTATTCTAGGTCACAATGAATGATATTTAAGTTTATCAAATGATATGTGATGAGTGTAGTGATTTCAGGTCTAAGAACCGCAACCATATCCATCACTATGAGAGACGATTCTAACTACCATTCAAGGTTTCCACATATCACTCTAAAGGTGGGTTGTCTGACACACTGTTCTCCATCAAGTATCTATATGTTTGTTTTGATATCATATATCATGACTAATGAGATTCCTTCATGAACCACCACACACTCTAGTCTTAAGTGTTATTTTTGTCTGTCATCCTTCCACAATAAGATCCGACTAGGGACAAAACAAGAATGTATCTACTCTAAACATCCATATGATCTCATTATTCACGTCCTCAACCCTAAGACATACATCATTGAGTAATATCATCCTTTAGACATTTATTATGTTTCATCATTATTTCATAATTAAATGGAAATAAATAAATCAGAAAATTGCTTTTATTATTAATCAAAATGTTTACAAGATATGCCATTACAATCATCATATTATTGGCTCTCTGGGCATACATACTAACATACTCCGACATGCACTTAGAGACAATCACCCACAAATCTTATTCTATTTGATCTTCAAACATGTCCATCATGTTTCTGCTACACAATGCTAATCCATTGAGTTAGCAACATTTTCCTTTAGTTGGTGTATTGCATGTTTCACATATCATTGTTGTACGACCTCTCATATGAGATCAAATTGCCTTAGTATGGTATCTAGGATTCCTTGCTTATCCATTAGCTCCATTGTTGTCATAGTATTTTTTCTATGTCATCAATGGTTGCAACATCCCATAGGTTCATCTATATGGAATTCTTGATTCATACAATATCATACTATGTTCATAACACCAAGATACTCGACTTCTATTGTAGAATTAAACTATTGTCTATTTCTCAGAAATTTCTAGCTTACATTTCTGGTTATAAGGTCAAAACACAAATTTTAGATTGTGATCACTAATTTTCTTTGTCATTTTGGAATCCTGCATTGATGTAACCCTTTACACCTAACTCTTCCTTATTTGCATAATCTAGAACTGATCCTTAGTGCTTCACAAGTACTTATGGACGTTCTTTATGACATTCCAATGATCATCATTGGAATCTGACTGATATCATCTTGTCATGTCCAGTACAAACAAGATAATGAGATGGTACATTATATGATAGATCCAATTGCCAATGCATATATAGCTTACTCATGTTTTCCCATTCTTCACAAGAATTAAAACGCTAGGCTCTTGAAAGACTAATCCCATGGAATATGGATAGATTTTCTTTCGTTGAGTCCATTACACTGAAGCCTTTCAACATCTTGCCAATTTATGTGCTATTTCTTAGGTCAAGAAGCTTTCCATATCTATATCTATAGATATCAATTCCTATCACATTTGATTCTTTGCCTTAACCCTTCATAGAGAAGGTATTTTCTTCACCATGTTTCAATAATTATATTGTAGGAAAGTTATTCCCCATCATTTGGAATACAATATGCTCCCACTAAATCTTTTATAATCATAGATTTCATCTTAATTTTGACTAAAGTCAAACTCATTGACTATCTTGTCAAATCAAATATTATAGCTTTGAGATGCTTACTTCAATCAAATAGATTGACTTTTCTAGATTACAGAGTCATTTGCATTATATTGATTTATATACCTTCAGGGTATGTCACATACACATACTCTTAATTATTCCTATTAAGGAATACAATTTTAATATCCATGTGTCAAATCTCACAGTCGTAATAACATGCAATACAAAGCATGATGTGACGTCCCCATATTTCCTAAAACCTAATCGAATATGTGACGTCCATATTAAAACTCTCACCTCAACGAGAATACCATTTTAAACACCTCACACTAGGCTAAGAAGAAGAAAATAAAGGAAGTCAAAAGGAAACAATAAGTAGCATATGTACATGAACAATAAACAAAATCATACAACACAAGCTCACCATTCAACATAAAATTACAAAATGAATTGTTACAACATTTGATATTACCTATTGAACAGTAAAGTTTTACACATGCACATATTACATTCTACAATATGATCTTAGATAAAAGGTCCACCTATACATCATCTCGTCACACAACTCCCTACCATCTTGGTTCTTCAACAACATATGTCCATAGCATAAACAAAAGATTACATGTGGTACATGTCAGCACAATATTCTAAAACAATTATACGTTGTGTGCCTATGTGTCTTTTACATACCTCTCATTACTATGAATTGGCAATAAGATAAAACTAATACTTTCCAGTATTAACCAATTGTAACAAAATCATACTTGAACAAACAATATTTATTAACAATAAAAAAACATGTTTTAGGTACATTTCCATCATATATCTCGTATATATGCTACCAAATGGATAGATGCTTTTAGGTCTTATAAACTCCTATCAAATACATATATCATATATACAATGTGATCTCCTACCAAAGAGTTAGATCACTTCAATGCATTGTACTACCAAAGAGTTTAGTGCTATCATATGATGGATCATATATCTTATGTTTCATGTGTTCATACCCATATAAGCATGGAAAAATCTAGAAAGATATCATACGAGAACAATCGTTTCATCCAATACCATATGCCAAGTATTTGTACACACATAATACAACCATAGTACATAGTAGGACAAGTAAGAAGTAAGGCATACCTTGATCTAAAGATAATCTAATCATCACATTCCTGGAGGTCATCTATATCCTTGGTCAATCCTGATTAAGACAAGATCATACATCACCATCATCTTCCCAATATCTTAACCCTAGTTCATTCATTAGGGTTTTCTTAGTAATTTAGATATTCCATGACTACTTGTCTTACTCTTCTTTTTATTAGGTTACTGATCTTATATTCCAGATTACGATACATAATCTGATTATTTGATTACAAATAATTGTGTGCACATAATAACCCTAGGTTACATGCATTTACCCAAATTAGGGTTTTCTCAACATTTTAGGATCATTTAACCTATAAAATTATTTAGACACATAATTATAATATCATAATAAAATATTACATTACTTATACTAATATGAGCTTATATAGAAGTTTCCAAGATTTACTGAGCATAAATATATTTATTGTATTTCATGTAGGATTATTAGCCCTAATTAGCCACATTAAGCAAATTACATGACTACATATCATAAATGATCAAATCTGACAACACATGGATTCCAAATCACATTTAGGAGTTAATGATGCATTCTTGCAATTTTAGGTCATTATTTTAATATTTATTACTCATGAAACAAGTGTAACATGTCTTATATGAAATCATTATGATTTAAGCATCAAGAGGATGGTATTATGGTTCCATGTATTGCTATGAATTTTTCAAAGAATTTCATTATATTACTTGTATTTCTCTAACAACGAAGCTAATTACTTTGAGTTATTGAAGATATGAGAATTTTTGAAATAATTGCCTCTTTTCGCCAATCTGAGGCCACCACATGTCTAACTTAGGGGTATGGCTCTCAGCTCATGGCCCACACTAAGTCGGCTAGTTCTCAGTGCTTGGACCATCCACCTCTCTCCCCTTTGCAATCTCCTTTTCCTTCTCACATTCTGGGGTCTGTGAGGGTCCATTCTTCTGTTCTCCGTAGCATGCCGCCATAAATCCGGGGTCCAACGAGAAAAAGTTTGTTGTGCACACCCTTAAACCCTGTCCTTACGCTACTCTAAGACTCGAAGCTTCCTCCCTTGTATTTTTGAGTTCTAATCTCAAAGCTAGAAGCTCCTAATCTCCTCCTCAAGGAATGCCACCGGTGTGAATGCCACCACAGTGGGTTGGAAGGGGGAAATGACATCCTGAAGGAAAAACTTCATGGAAGTGCATCCAAATGAACTGAAACAAGTCCTTCAACTCCGTTGGGCTCCAAAAATGAGAAGGAACCCACTCATAGAGATCCTTGACTCCAATTGTAACTCCAGAAAAGTCCAATTCATCAGCCATGGAACCCAATCTAGAGGGGATCAAAATGCCACAATACTTCTCCTCCAGTCTTCCTCATCATTTTCCTTACTTTGGATCCTTCAACGAGCCTTGTATTTCCATTCTGCACCTTCATCCATCACCTTATCCTCACAGTGGAGAAGCAGTGGGGACGGGGAGTGAATCCCCCCTTCGTGTCTACTCCAACTGACTCAAGGGGGGGGGGTCTTTTGTAATGCCCCTCCAAGCACATACATGACAGCGGAAGCAAACCCAATGTAGTCCATTACATGGGTAACTTGGATTAGGGAAACATTACAAAACATGATATTCAATAGCAATAAGATAAATGAAACACCATGCATTAACTCAAAAATAGATTCATACATTGTTCTTTTAAAGGGAAAACATAAATCGTCTCATCTTGATCTCATGCCTAATACATGTAGACTAAACAAATCTGAAACATGGAATGATAAACTAGACTAAAGGACTAGAACGTAGTAGATGGCACCCCACCAAGATAAAGTCTCCTTGATGTTAGCTACACTTGAAGGGATTGCTTCAATTCCCTCTTGCTCCTTGATCTAGGGACATCTCGTCCCATGACCATGTGAAACAAAGCAACAATGTAAGTAAGCAACACTATGCAATTTATAAGAACTGAAAAGTAAGCATATATACTTGAACTAAAACAAACATGACATGGATTAACATTAAGAATCCTTATTAAACTTTATCTTTCATTACATCAGTGAACTAAGAAACTTCACTACATGCACTCTCTCCATCACTGCCTACGTGGGGCACATCATGCTCAAAAAGCCCATCATTTTTAGGAAGCCTGAAACAACCATAAAGGTCCATCATTGTGAGAAACATATAATAAGATACTTAATTCTCTTATCTTTATCATTAATATCATTATTCTTATCTTGCCATGAATGTACATTGTCCTCATCCAATAATTGCACCAAAGTGCTCATTAGGCCTGTTAAGGCTCATCTTAGTTTCACCAAAGTGCTCATCAATTCCATAAAGACAAAATCACATAAAGAGGAACAATTTGAAACTCAAGTACATTATCTTAGTCATCATAGGATTTATCCCTCTTAATCTTAAATTTATCATTACATGATTTTCATGATTATTCCTTCAATTTCTTAATCATTACATGAGAGTAGCATTACACTAATGAGCATTAGTGATAATCATAAGAATTTATCAATATTACAATAAAAAAGCAATAATATAATCTCAGGCACCATAATTATCTTAATTTTCATTAACTTGGAAATTTAATACATAAATCCTACAATATACATTCATGCAATTCATCCAAAATACATATGCATAGTGGCATGACCCACTTACCTGGAGCAAGGTAGATCCTAAATTAGTATCCCTGATCTTGATCAAATCCTATGTTCCTGAAATTACACGATTTCTATTAATTATCATCATCAGTATATCCTAAACCCTAATATGAGTTTTCTAGGAAAACAAGGTTAGACACTATTGAATTAGGGTTAAAAAACTTAAAAATCGTGTTCCTCATTGAAAAAACTTTCCAAAAACCTATTTTAACTATTTTTTTGATAAGCCATTGATTTACCATGAATTTCGAAAGAAATGACCAATCAGACATCTAGAAAAATCAACATCGGCATCAGTTCATCCACAGTGCTGGTGGGACCTACCTACCTAGCCCAATGGGGGAATGTCGCCTGGGTAGTGGGACCCACCTGAATTAGTGTGTGCAATGCTTGCTAGAAAAAGAAAAGGATGATCAAGCCCCTAAAAGCGTGACAGAAAGGAAAAGCCACACACATGCGAATTTGAGAAAACAACACCCCGTATCTTCCTCCCCCAGGGAGAAGATGAAGCACAATGCCAAGGCTCTCTCTCGAAGGTCCAGATCATGGACCAAGAGATGCTGATGTCAACCAAGAAAACCACAATCATTTGCATCGCCGTAGGAACCCAACGAGTCCAAATGTGGGTCTCATAGTTTTCAAGAGCTCAGGAAAGCTCCATTGCATGAAGAGAACAACTAGAAAAGGCTCAAACCCCCAAAACCGTCAATGCAAGTCGTGAAATCGTCAACCACAACTCAAAGAACTATCATCAGTTGAAGATAGAGATAAAGTTACAAATTCCATGGTCGTAGGGCTGCCAGATGGCCAAGGCGGCGAATGATGGTGGCAGTAATAAGATGAATTCTAGGACACGATGTTCCGAGGACCTGAATGGCAAAACACTAGTAGGAAAAGAAGGAGAAAGGGTCAGTGATTCTTACTGAGTTGTCAATTGCACCAAAGCTGAAGGGGACGACCTTAGAGAGGTTGAGTTCTCTGTAATAGCAAAACGAGTAGGGTGTGGTGGCTCAAAGGGCTATAAATGAAATGGGAAGTACAGAAGTGTTGCTTTCGATTCGGCGGTCGTATATATACCGATACTTATTTGTGAGGAGGATGATATAGAGTCTTGTGAATTTGTATAGCTCAAGGAGTCAAAGCCCTAATGAGTGTTTTCTAATAGAGAACATAGCCCCGCAAAACCTGGGTGGGAGAAGGTCAGGAGGATGAGGCAGAATTGGGGGTGGAGTCAATAGGAACCAGGACACATTGGTCAGAGAGACCATGATGCGGGGTAGTCACGTCTTCTATTGAGTCCAACAAGGACTGGGAGGTGAGACACATGATGAGCATCTGATGAGTCCATAGTTCTCTGGACATTACTACAAAAATCAAATCTGGCCGAATAAGGAGAGGAGAGAAAATATGTGTGTGACAAGATGATAAAGGCGGGACTTTAGTCCTAGTTATGGAAATAATGATATTATTTTATTAATTTCAATTATCAACAACATAGGATCTTCTCCAATTAAGTTAGGGGTTCAAATGAAGTCCTATTGACTTCAATTTTGGACCACAAGTTAATCATTATAGAATATATATTTCCAATTATATTTTGGTTTTCATTAACTTGTGTTCATCAAACTCATATAGTTTACTATTTTAATGCATATATTATTAAAAGGTAAATTAATGCAATTATCCTTTCTCTAATGGGTTGGTTGAGCTAAAACTCAAGGTGAAGAGAAATAATTCATTATATTTGAGATTTATGGGTCACATTACATTCTATTTGGTAGATGAAATCATTAACTTGCAAATTAAGGTTTTTGATAAAGGATCATTGATGGGTATAAGATTTTGAGGATGTTACAATTCTACCCACCCTAAATAAATTCAATCCTCGATATTTTCTTAGACCACTACCCACCTTAGAGTTTTCCATATTCCCATAACATCATAACATATTATTTAAAATCTCATGACTATACACATGTATGGTCTAAGGATAAAGTCATAATCTAAAGGTGACGATCTTAAACCATGCCTTAGTCATTTTCCTCCTCCATGTTCATTGCAATGTGTAAGGACCCTGAGCTCCGTTTAGGGCTTATCCTATTTGCTTTGCTTAACCCTGATGCTTAGTTGCTTGATAATCACCTTTAGTGGTGATTAGGGTTTGTTGGTTCTTAGTTGAGAGTTGGAGGTGCTACTTGCAATTAACCCAAGTCTAGGGTTTGTGGGCAAGTTTCTCACCTTGTGAGGTGTTCCTCCCTCTATTTGCTTCCTCTGGTGTTGAGAGGAAGGGTTAGGCTCGTTGTTTGAGTTCCATTGGGCTTGGATGAGCCTTGGTGGGCCTTGGTGTGCCTTCCCTTTGCCTTTTTGACTTTGTGTCGGGAAAGTGAGCCTTGTGTCGGCCTGAGTTGTGTCGCCCATGTGAGTGTGTCGGCCATGGTGTGGAGGTGTGTCACCCATGGACCCCTTTGACCCCTTTTGGCCTCGTTTGTGTCACCACTGGTGGACACTTGGTGCTTGATGCTTGCATGTGGCAATGGCCTTGGACATGTGTTTAGGGCATGTTAGAGTGGTGGCTTTTCTCATGGACAAGTGTCCCTTGGTGGGCGACACCTTGCCTTGTCTTACCTTGGTTTCTCCTCCATCCTCTTCTATATATGTGTTTCCTTTCTCTTGCTAAGGATCACTTTAGTTCCTTAGTCTCCCTCTCCCTTGGTGCACAACACCCTCTTCCTTTGCAAGCTTGGTGGCCGATCCTTCTTGGAGTCTCCTTCTTCCTCTAGTGGTGGCCGAACCCTGGAGTGCCTTGCTTTCTTCTTGTGGTTGATCTTGGAGGTTGGTGCTAGGAGCTTGGAGCTTGCTTAAGGCGGGTTACATAACTCCTAACCCTAAATATACTACCTCTTTTATGTTCTTGCATGTTTCTTTTGATCATATCGGCTATGTATGTTGTTAGTTGAGTTTCTTGCTTTAGTTGTTCTTGTTGGCCAAACTATGTTGTAGGGTTTCTTGTTGAGCAATACCCCTCTCCCTCCTTGGTCTAGAGAAGTGAGCTTGAACTCTAGTATCATGGGCAATACTCCTCTCTCGTTTAAGTTGAGAGGTGAGCTTGTGTTCTAGTTGCTTGAGCAACACCCTTCTCTCACCATAGATTCGAGAGGTGAGCTTTGGTGGTAGATGTGGACCTTTGTTAGGGTTGTTCCTTGTGTTTCCTGATTGGTGATACAGAGGTGTGCAAGACCCCTCTCTTGGTTGTTGAGAGGTGAGACATCTTATTAATCCATTAGGGTTTTGGTGCCCCTTGTGCTTGAGGTTGAGGACGACCTTGTTGGGTTGCATCTTACTCGATATGGTCTTGGGGTTGATGTTTCCCGATATCCTTCTTCAGCTTAGAGCCTTGGTTGACATGATGTGGTTGTGTCGGGCATTACACATCTGGTTCTTGCCTTGTTGTGTCGGGCGTCACACTATGCTGAGTACCCTGCCCGACACACGTAACCTAGGAGGTGGCTTGGTGTCGTTATACCTTGATGTTGTGGAAGCTCTGTTAGCTAGTTCTGTGGTGGGCATTACCCTTGGCCCTAGACCTATGTGTGTTGGCCGATAGCATGTGAATAGCTGAGCATTATGATTTCTTTGCTACATGTCCCTTGGGTTCAGTTGCATGATAGACCTTGCTGCACGATACACCTAGTGTACAACGCGTCATTGCACGATATCTCTTCGGCTGAGCTGCACGACCTGGTTGTCGATAGTAGTGGTTGCCCGACATGCCCTTGGGCATAGTTGCACGATATGTTGATGGTCGTTACGCCTTGGTTGCCTGAGATACATGTGGTGCACGACCACAGCGTTACACGACACATGAGGTGTGCGACACCTAGGGTTGCCCAATACACCCTGAGGTGGTAGCCGATATCTTGGCTGGTTTGCTTGGTCGATATATGGCTTGAGTGTCGGGCGTCACACTATGCTGAGTACCCTGCCCGATACTACCTTTTGTGAGGGTGCCCTACCCGTCACACCTTTGCTGAGGGTAGTGGGCACTTCTAGTGAGGGTCTTGTCTCTTCTAATCGATATGCTAGATCATGTTTCATGAATCACGTTCGGTTTATGATAGTGACCCTTGATATGCTTGATAGTAATTGAGGTAGTAGATTATATTTATGTAACTTGACATGATTTTACATGTGGTTATGATCATCTGGAATGATATATATAATGCTGAGAAAATGGTAAGCAATTAAGATGCTTTGCTTGATGATATGACCTATGTCTACCCTGTGTTGGATAATATGATTTTTCTAGTTAATCCTTGATGATTGTGCATACTAACCATGTAGGTGTTTCATATAGATGCATAGCCAGGTAAAGGGCTATGAGGTATATATATGTGTTTGAGTAACACTGCTCTGATGGTTACTCTTGCTGATGAGATGATATATGTGTTTTGGTCTGAGGACCCGAGTTTGGCTAAAGTGCCCAGTTGAGGTGTTATCCTCTGATGATGATCTGGGATTGATATCCCAAGTGATGAGAATGCCTATGGAGGCAGTGGTTTCCTGTGATGAGGGATTGAGATCCTGGAATAGCATGATGGTGGTAATAATAATGTAACTTTATGTTTTGCATGTGTTACAACTTGGTTGCCTCAATAATCCACTTAAAATATACTAACCAATCACAGTGGAACATATCATGTAGTTTGCCCTGGCCATAGATCCATCATCGTCAGGAGCTGGTGATGATGAAACGAGTTCTCCTGTGGGTTAACCCGGAGCGCAATTGTTGAGTATGCGAGCTTTCTCCTAGCCTAAAATAGAGAGGATTCGAGTGCAGCTGCGGTTGCAGACTCGGGATATGTGTAGAGCATGGTGAACATGCCCATGGCTCAGGATATGTGATATGGGAGCATGAATGCGTTCATGGCTCAGAGCACGGTGAACAGGCCCGTGGCTCAGTTTCACTAGCGCCGAGACCTGTACCGAGGTGGGCTAGGCAGAGGGTAGCCTATGGAGCTGACCTAGTGGTTGAGGCCACTTAAGCATGAGACTGCGGTCCTGCTTGTGTTGTACTCGTGCACTGACCACGAGGTGGGAGGTAGTGGAGTCCGACTCTTCCATTGACCTTGTATGGCACCGGATTGGGTTTCACAACTGAAGGTTGTATTTGAGCGGTACGACTCACATCCTCAAGGCATAATAATACATAATTCAGCCAAATAGTATTTATTGCTTAAGGCAAAACAAGGAACATTGGTTGAGGCCTTGATTGCATAGTTAATCTTGTTATACTTGCAGTTGCTTAAACGTTCCTTATGTTATGTGGTAAGATCTTATAAATCTTATCTTGTCAATCTGTTCCATAAAGAGATACTTGGTTATCTGCCTTCCGTACAACCTAGTAAGCTTGATGGTATGAATAGATTTTCTATATAGACTGCTCTTGTTATACCTTTATCAGTTACTTGCTGATGTTGCTTTCATCTTCCTTTGGTTTTATAGTTTCGGCGGGGAGTTATTTTCTCGTTGGGACTGTGTGTCTCACCCCGCTGGTTTATAACCTTTTTTGGTGTTCGAGCTAGACGTGGTGGTGGTCGTGGAGTTGCGGCCGAGCAGCAAGACGAGCAGTAGAAGGCAAGAGATGGACATGCTGATGTTTTGGTTGTTTTGTAGTAGAGTCTTAGATTCATCCTTGTACTCTCAGGTCCTTGGGAGCGTTTTGACGTTGTTTCACGATGTATAGATGTTGATTCTTTGTATATCCTGCTGCTGGTCGGATGTGGGCCGTTATGTACATATAAACAAGTGATGAACTCATGTGATGACTAGACAGCTGATCTCCTAAGCCGTAGACACGTATCAAGGCTTGTAAATATTTATATAACCTATTTTCTTGCAGGACGAGGACCGAAATGTAATAGTTTCTCAGTTTATCTGCTTTCTACAATCGGTTTTAATTAACCCGTGTTTTTGGTAAATAGTGGTTTATGGGGTGCTCCGCACGTTTTCGCGTAACACCATGCTGTCTGTGTGATAGTGGGATGTGTTGCCACACAAAGATTCTCACCTATCGCTTAGGAGATGTGTTCTGATTTTAGGTTTCTTTCCTCTATATCTTAGGGCAATTTGTCTTTATGTGTCTAGGATCTCCATAATAATAGCATAATCCAGTGCCAAACCTGCATGTCCCTCCATGGACCCTCTTACAAGTCGGGCATAATGTTTTCTCTTGGGCAATAAAGGCTTCAACTTTAGGAGCTTTCCTCTTATTGTTGGGAGGTTGATGTTGATACTAGTTGTTCTTCTGAGTAGCTTCCTTCTTATAGGACCTTCCAGGGTGGTCGTCTAGCTCTAGGGCTGCATCCAAAGCAGCTTGAAGGGTTCTCTGGCCTCTTCCTGATAGGGAAAAGCTTAAGTTGAGCTTGAGTCCTCGGATGAACTTCCTTGTCCTGTATCACTCATCATAATCATAACCATACTTCTATAGGATCTCGAACTTCATGGTGTACTAGGTCACCATCAATGCACCAACCTGATCTAGATTGGGAAACTCGAACTCCTTTTTCTCTATCATGGATTCAAACACATAGTGCTCCTAGAAGGCTTCAACAAATCCTCCATGTGAGTGCAGGTGCATCAACTGCCCTTGAGTTGAGGAAGTTTTCTCACCATGTACGTGCTTCTCACTTTAGTGTTTGGGTTGTAAAGTGAACCCTATACTGCTGAGGACAATCTAGGTCACAAAAATAATGCTCCATGCTCATAATCCATTCTTCTACCTTGGTGACGACATCATCCTCTCCTTCTCCAGCAAAGGATTCAAGCCTAATCTTCAAGAAGTCCACCAAGGTTAGCTTGTGGTCTCTGGGTTGACATTTTCCTTGTCCTTGTCCTAGGGCATTGGTTAGAAGTTGTAATAAGTTCTCTAAGGTTGCCTTAGGGTTCCTCCTTGGTCCACTTCTCTCACTAGAAGAGCTAGCACCATCTTCCTTATCCTTTCCCTTGTCAGATTTCTTAGGAACCATCTAGAAAAATAAGGTATACCTAGGGTTAGAACATGTGAATCTTTAGCTTAGTAGGCATATATTTGTTGCTCTGATACCATATTGTAACGCCCCTCCAAGAACATACATGATAGTGGAAGGAAACCCTATGTTGTCCATAACATGGGCCACTTGGCTTGGAGGAACATTACAAAACATGATATTCAATAGCAATAAGATAAATGAAACACCATGAATTAACTCAAAATATAGATTCATAAATTGTTCTATGAAAGGGAAAACATAAATGGTCTCATCTTGATCTCAAGCCTAATACATGCAGTCTAAGAAAATCAAAAACATTGAATGATAAACTAGACTAAAGGATCTACTGAGTGGTAGATGGCACCCACCAAGCTAAAGTCTCCTTGATGTCAGCTACACTTGTAGGGCTCACTTCAATTCCCTATTGCTCCTTGATCTAGGGACATCTCCTCCCACGGCCATGTGAAACAAAGCAACAATGTAAGTTAGAAACACTATGCATTTTATAAGAACTTAACAATAAGTATATATAATTGAACTGAAATAAACATGCCATGTCTTAACATTAAGATTTCTTATTACACTTTATCTTTCATAACATCAATGAATTAAGAAACATTACTATATGCATTCTCTCCACCACTACCCACAGGGGGCGCATCAAGCCCGGAAATCCAATCATAGCTAGGAAGCCCGTAACGACCATAAAGGTCCATCAATGCGAGAAACATATAATAAGTTACTTAATTCTCTTATCTTGATCATTAACATCATTATTCTTATCTTGTCATTAATGTAAATTGTCCTCATCCAATAATTGCACCAAAGTGGTCATCATGTCGGTTAAGGCTCATCTTATTGCACCAAAGTGCTCATCAATGCCATAAAGACAAAATAACATAAAGAGGAACAATTCACAACTTAAGTACATTATCTAGTCATCATGGGGTTTCTCCCTCTTAATTATGAAATTATCGTTACATGATTTTCATGATTCTTTCTTCAATTTCTTAATCATTGTACATGAGAGTAGCATTAGACTAATGAGCATCACTAATAAGCATATATGACTTTGTGAATATAACAATCAACCAACAATAATATAATCTAAGGCATCATAATTATCTTAATTTTCATTAACTTGGAAATTTAAAGCATAAATTGTAAAACATACATAATCATGTAATTCATGCAAAATACATATGCATAGTGGCATAACCCACTCACCTAGACCAAGGTAAATCCTAACTTAGTAACCTTGATCTTGATCGAATCCTATGTTCCTGAAATTACATGATTTCTATTAATTATCATCATTTGTACATCCTAAACCCTAATTTGAGTCTACTAGGAAAACATGGTTAGACACTCTCGAATTAGGGCTTGAAAACTTGAAAATTGTGTTGCTCGTTGAAAAACCTTTCCAAAACCTATTTTACTAAATTTTCTAATAAGCCATTGATCTACCAATGAATTTTGAAAGAAATGACCAATAATAAATCTAGAAAAATCCACGTCAACTCAAATAAATGACCAATCATAAATCTAGAAAAATCCACGACAACGTCAATTCATCCACTAGTGCTAGTGGGCCATGTGTAAAATCCCAAAATATAAAAAAAATAGAATTTCAAATTCTTAATGGAGTTTTATCTATTATTTATATATATTTAAATAATTCATTTGATTTATGATAAATAGTATATCTTGTTCCATTACACATTAAATAACTCATCATTAAGTTAATATGAAAAGAAATTAGACATAGCCCTTTTATTTTTATTTTTTCTATCCATATGATAATCCCTTCAAATATATAATAAAAGATGATAAGTAAGCCCCGTAGTGGATAATCACTCTCTTAACCATTTCACCAAGGAAAGGATAATTCACTAAATTGCATATTTTAATACTTACACACAAAGACAATGACCGATACAAATTTTATGAATTAAAGATGTTCAAAACCTAAATCTAATCATGTAGGAAGGTTCTAGACCCTCCCGATGGTCCGTAGTCCAACTTTGGTTAGTTTTGGATGTTTCCAGATATCCTATTTAATGTAGCAAAATAATCACTTAATCACCTAATTATCTAAATAATGGACTATAGGCAAAAAATTAGTTTTCTTCAATGTGTTGCGTCACACGGACATAGTCAGGGTCTGCTTGGGACTCTCAAATCCTATTGTAGTCCTCTCCCTCACCCGTATCCCAGAACCAATGGGAGTCCAAGCAAACTCCTCGCCCTGGTCTCTCACCGATCAACATCATGAGAATGTGATTTGTTTTTCTCCATCCGCACATCCTAGTGAGGTTCATGATCCATCACTTGATAGGGTTTCTTGCCTTAATGATCCCTGATAGAAAGAACTCTTCCTTCCCTACCATGTTCTAGTCCCCACAGGAAACCAACTTCATCTAGACCTTCCCCTATATATTTTAACCCTTTGAAAAGCATCAGGGCATGATCAGATACCCAAGATAGACCTCCATAAGTCATCATTCTCTCTAAAACCCTTCAACTGGTCCTCCCAATGAAGCACCTGCCGCTGCTTCCCCGAGGGCTCGTCAACCTAGAGAATCCGTCCACCCCAACTCGAGGCGAGGGCATAGAACGGCTCCTCTTGGTCATGCAAATCTACTCACATTTGGTTCCTCTAATTTGTAGGTCGTAGCTCTTTCCCCCTTTTAATCTGTTTCAAGTCCTTTTCTGTGATTCGTCACTTTGTACCTCTACTAGTCTCATTTTCTCACCTCTTGCCTTCGATGAGCTATGTTGGATGCACTCAAGGAGATAGTTTTCTGTGGGCTTACTTCCTTTATCATCTCTAACTGTCACAACCTCGACAGCCATGGCGGCAGCCGTTCTTTAGAGATCTAGTGATCTCCATGTCATGATCCTTGGATCGTCATCTTCGTGGCGAGGTGAGGAACTCACCTTTGTGGTTGGTTTACAAGTATTAGATCAAAACCAAGTTTTTGGTTGAGAGAATCCACCTTTGCTACGCACTAGCTCTTCTTGCTAGATGTGTGGAGATGATGAATCTAGACTCCAATTTCACATGTTTTCCCCTTCTGTGATTCTCAGCTCTTTGATATGACAAGGGTGTTTTGGGTTTTCATGCACCCTTTTCTTTTTTTAACAAATGATGGTTCAATGGGTCTTTTCTCAAGCTAGTAGCACCTAATTGGGCCAGCTAGACATGGCCCCCTTCCTACTGGATATATCAGAATTACGTGTATTGCTGGCAATTTTTGATTGGTTTGTTATTGAGAAATTCATAGTAAATCCGTGGCTTATAAGAAAAATATGGGAAAATATGTTTGGATTGCTTTTTAGTGAGGAACATGATTTTCATGCTTTCAAACCCTAATTCAAGAGTGTCTGATCATGTTTTCCTCAAAGACTCAAATTAGGATTTAGGATGCATTAATGATGATAATTAATAGAATTCATGTATTTTCAGGAACATAGGATTCGATCAAGATCAGGTATACTAAGTTAGGATCTACCTTGCTCCAGGTTGGCGGGTCATGCTACTATTGAGACGATCCGATCCATAAACCACGATATAAACTCAGCGGAAGCATTCGATTAGCAGCGGAATATGAAAAATCATTGGAAATTAAAACTTTTTGAGACAAGATCTTGAAATCATAAAACTCCTTTTATAAGAAACAAGATAAATAGTTTACATCTCTATTAAATCACTTCTCGAGTGATTATACACAACCAGATACAAAATCTCAAGATTCAAAACCAAAATCAAGGACCTACTGACTCCAAGGACCTGAGAGTAAAGAGACGGCATAGGACTAACTAACTACATGACTCAGCAGTCAGTATCTCCACCTGAGATTCACTGCTGCCCCTGGTACTGTTGTTGTTGTTGTTGCTCATCCTTAAATGGATTCCTTCGTCCTCGACGACCACCTAAAAAGTAGAAACCTATGGAAGTGAGACAATTTGAATAATTATCCCAGCGAGAGTTATAACTCTTCGCCAGAGGCTTTATTATAACATTTAAGGAATATCATAAGCAAATTAACTTAAATCAATCAACAGGGGGTTTAAGAATAAGTAAAGTAACCTTTACTTAAGCAATCATTTCTTTAAAGCATATAAAGAACATGTAGACTAAATATTTGAACAGATCAATAATGTAAACAATGTAACACCAATCATTATTTCTCATAGTTCAACCTAAGAAGATATGCTACACGGTTGATTATGTTTTACAAACATTATTATGCCCTGTGGGCATGAGGTATACCGCTCATACTCCAACAGATCACTGTTAAGTCACATCGGTATCATACATAGGTCATCAAAAGAGCCGGATTCTTATGACCTCGTCTTCCTCAGTCAGTAAGAGGATTTACTTGCAGGACATCTTGTGTCTCTGCTGTAGTAGCTATCCAGGGTATTCTGGAAACTTCACTATAGAGTTACAGTGGCATTCTGTACTCTCTTCATCATCGAAAGATTTCTTGTTTATCTCTCATCGATGCGGTATTTGTGATTTCTTCGGGAGAGTTGTGGTACATCATCTGGTATGAACTTATAGTAGAGGATTGATAGATTAAAGTACATCTATATCAATTCCTACACTAGGATGTAAGGATATTTGCGTCAATATTCCCCCATATACTCAAAAGTATATGTTCCAGGAGTTCCCTTAGGAAAACCTATTTCGCCATCATTTGGTCTCTGACAATGATGGATCTATGATCAGGGCTCTACATAATATGATTATACTTGATTAATAAGGTACATTTCAGTATTCTTTTATCATCAAGCATGTTTCCAAGCATTAATCATTTAGAACAACAACTATGAAAGTAGAATACTTAATGTATCAAGTTCAACTCACATCAATAATCAAATGGATATAAATTCTTAATCATTTCATTACTATGAATTAAGAATAGGGTGCTCAACCCTTAGATCATCACAAGTCATTTAATCAGCATGACCTTGATGTTTACTCATGGCTCTTACAACCCATTAACCTCATATTTTGTCACTTAATTGAGGCAACCTAGCATATATCACTTTACATAAAGCTTATGACATGTCCTTAGTAAATATGACATCATAACCCTTACTTGGTTATGATTATTACTTTATAAAAACCTGCATGGTTAATATATTTGATAATGAACAATTCATCTCTATATCAGCATAGTAAAAAATAGAGATAACCTTTCAATTCAAGAATTGTACCATTAAACTCTTGATTAACTTAACTTGGGTTATTCCACCCCTTCTTACTAGTAAGAAGATATAGTGAATCTTCATTACATATTTCATGCATAGGCTTGCTTCCTCATATGACCTATGTATCACATATCAGAATTATCCAATTATCATTAATGATATGGATTTAAACATTGTTGATGTAGGATGATCCATCATCAACTATTCTAGATATCATTATATTCAGGATGTTATCTACCTCATGTTTACATATACATCATATCTTTCTTTTGATATGAACTTGCAAGATTAATTCAACTAATATAGTAAACAATTTATTTCAAGAGTTGTACCTTCATACTCTTACAAGAGCTAGGTTCCCTAATTTACATTAATTAGGGTTATCCAATCCCTTCCATTATGATTAGGAATGATGATTCTTACTCTCATACTTAATCATGAAGATTCATTCTTAAAAGCATAACATGGAGTTAAGGTTTATCGTACATTTCAATGCATTACCCTCAGTTAGGGTTTACTATTCACATTTCATGTTATTACCCTAGAAATTAGGGTTTACTATTTACTTCATGGTGAATTGAGCTCATAGCATCATCATGTATGAGAAACATCACCATTGATACCTTCTAATTAGGTTAAGATTCATCAATTATCATAATTAGGGTTTCCATGATCTCACATAGGTGGATCATACCCTAATCATGCACATACATATACATTGAAGGTACTTCACTTGAGTTTTAACCATAAATGATACTTTCTCTCTCCTCTTACTAATAGATGGTGATTACATCACTCTAGATTAGGTTGGGTTAAGTCCTCATTGATTAACATAAGCCAAATCACCACTAATCATGTCATTAGGGTTTGATTAAAACAAGGTATCACTTAATTGAACTTTTCAAGGGCATAATGGTAAAGTACACCATTAATCACCATCATGGGTCAATCCATTAGTCACTTAGTCCCTTAATGTCTTAGGGTACCATTAGGGTTTAGGTTAGACCACCATTTGGCAAAATACACCTTCAAATGATTAAGTATAAACAACCCTAAAAGTCTCCAAACGGTTTCAACCTTCAACCTCCAAACAGTCTTGAGACCGTTTGGGGGCGTTGACCGTTTGGATGGTTTGACCTTCAAGACCGCATGGATCACCAAGACCGCATGGGTGCGTTGACCATTTGGGATAGTTGACCTCCAAACCGTTTGAAGCTATGCGACTTGAAACCGTTTGATTTTAAATGATCTTGAGATCGATTGGTCCAAACGAACTTGAGATCGTTTAAGCCCAAACGGTCTTGAGACCGTTTGGCCCCAATGGGCTCAAACCGTTTGGACCTCAAAGGTGACTCCAAGGTTATAATCGATTATGGTTATCTATTTTGAAGCCTTCAATTGGCCAAATCCTTGTTAACCACTTATAAATTGAGTCTATTATTATTAGCCTTAATCAATTGGACACCAAATTGACCCTCAATTGAAGCCAATTATGGTTGAATCCAACTCAATTAGGGTTTTCAATCGGATAATCATCAATGTTCAACAATGTGAATCAAATTGAGGTTGAACCTATCAATTGGCATCCAATTGGGAACAAACTTGGCCCAAACGGTCTTGAGATCGTTTTGACATCCTCCAAACAGTCTTGAGACCGTTTTCCCAGAGTCTCATCAAAATCTAATTCGATTGGATAAGGGTTGAACCCTAATTAGGTCTAAAATCAGCATTTTTATCAATTCATCAACCTATTGTTAATGGACCCTCAAACCATCAAATTACCTTAACCCTAGACCTCCAAACGGTCTTGGGTTGTCTCCAAACGGTCTTCAGACCGTTTGGATGAATCCCCAAATGGTCTTGAGACCGTTTGGGTCCTTCAACCCAAAGTTCACCAAAATTTATCCTTGAGATCAACAAATCAACCCGATTAGGGTTTAGGGGGTTGAAGTGCCTTCAACTTGTGATTGGTTTGGAATTAGATTATGATTCTTTGTAGGAATTAAATTCAACATGTTCCCAACAGACCCTTAAACGGTATTCTCTTGGTCAACCCTATCAAATGGTCTTGAGATTGTTTTATTCCAAAAGGTCTTGCAAGACCGCATGAGATCAAACAGTTTGAGACCGTTTGATTTCAAACGGTTTGCAAACCGTTTAGACCAAAGGGTCCTAGGTCATTTGATAAAGTTGCCTAGGAATTCACGTCCATCATCTTCAACCTCTGTTCAGGTCGGTTACTTCCACGGATTGCTTGCAAAAGTGCAAGGAAGAAAGGGGAAGAAGAAGAACTAAGTATGATTTGCAAGAACATAGATATGCATAATAAAGCAAGAAGTTTGGAGTTATAAAACCAACCTCAAACGTTGTTCCTAGAGCTCCAAGCTTCCAAGCTTCAAGCCTTTAATGGCGTCTTGAGCTCGACAGGTTGTCCAAAGGTGATTCTCCAAGGAAAAGATGGAGATGGTCGGCTAGAACAAGAAACCTAAGTAAGTTAACCATAAAACCAACCTTATACAAGGATTTCCTCTAAGAATCCGAGCTAGAAGATGGTTTCTTCTCACCTTAGGACTAGTTGGTCATCTCCTTGAGTTCCAGAGCTCTGCCTTGGTCAGTTGAGCAAGATGAGAAATGAAGAAGAGAAAGGGTACATTTACTTGGTTTGCAAAGGAATAGGCTTATATAGTTTAGGTTGATTTTCACCATAAGGACCTTTAGTTCATATATTCCTCATCTAAGTCCCTCCTTCTTTCTAAGGTACGTCCACAACATCATAACTTAAGAAAAGCCCATTAAAACTCAAGATCTAAGGGTAAAGAAAACCAACATGTAACTAAGGTACCTATATGAAGGATCTCCTTACTCATACTAGGTGAATTTTACCACAAAGACCATTCTTCTTATCTGATTATTCATTGAAGCGCCCCTCTCATCATTTCTTCCCTAAATGATGTTAAGAAACATAAACGATATTCTAGAAGGTGTATTTTACAAGTTGCATCCCACTTTTTGGGTAAATTACACTTTTCTCCAAAATTTGGGTTTTTAAGCACAAGGATCATTCCACAAGCTGCATCTTGATGTCCAAGCTTGGGAAATCTATCATACTTCATCATATTCATTCTTATGATGTCTCAAAATTATAGGAACATATAAATATGTGAAATTTGCAAGTTAACCCCTTTAATTGGGTAATTTGCACATTGGTCCCTTTATTATGAAATAATATTACAATAATGTTCAAAAAGGGCAGAAAATGGAAACATATATTTTTCAGGAGCCTTAATTTCATATCAAAATATAATCACAAATATCTAATTACATAATTAGGCAAAACACCTAAGGTTAACTCATAACCCAGGTCAGGGATGTTACAAATTATAAACCCCTAACAAGGATTTCGTCCCCGAAATCCCAGAAAGAAAGGGAAAAGCAGATATTATTCAAACATCATTTATTACATCTTTAGGTAACATTCCACTATTAGGGAGATGTTATAGAATTTTGATTCAACTTTTCTTAAGATCACACTCATCTTCTGTTAATTATTTGAGACCATATAAGTGTTTTTGCACCTTGAGTGTGTCATCACATCTGGTACTTACCATACTAACTTTCTTTATTATATGCACTAACTATCTCATTACTTGTACATTCTTATCATAGAGAAAAATTTCTTGTTAATCAAGGATTTATTTAACAGATATTCTGGAGAAGGATATGTTTATTTAAAAACATAAACCCCTAACATGGGATGTTCATAACATTCTATATGTCTAATTTAATCTCATAGTTTGATCAATCCAGATAATTAATATAATCATTTGGTATGCCTTTACATTCTTACTTTGGTATTGATCACCTGTGTTATCAACACATTATATTTTCTTCTTTCTTTTATCATGGGATATTACACATTACATATATTCTTACCTTAGTACCAAAAATCTAGATTAAACTGACTCCTTTATAAGTATTCATCACATAACATCTTTATTATTATTCTTTCAACCTTTACTGATCAGGATCGACCTTCCTCAGTCTCATATTTCTTATTTTATGATACTCTTTAGGTTGTTTCATAATGACTACTTGATCAGAGTAATCAAAAAGATAACAATCTAAGAGTTTCCATATTTACTTTATCATCAGCAATTGTATACCTGGCCAGGGTATATAATTACTGAGGTAAGAAAATATGCACTTGTATACTACCATGTTCATTCTCTTTTCTCATCCTCACAAGTATAAATATTAACTTTACTGATTTTTATATCCGGATCAATTCTTTAATACCTTATCTTCTTATGGAAAATAAGCATGCAACATGAAACATCTATCTGATGCAACATTATAAGTCTTTATGAGACCAATTAAGGAAGGTTCAATCAATTGCTTTTTAAATTTTTATCCAAAAGATCATAAAAAGTCTTATAAGAAATACCATTTATCTTGTCTAACCTGTCATGGATCGAGGATTATTCATTATCTCAGGTTGATTCTGCCTCAGATGTTGATTCGCCATAACATTTCTGGTTGGGCAATCTCTCATCAGATGCCCTACCTGTCCACATTGATAGCAAGTTCTGAGTTCCTTGTGTGGTCTAAAGGATTCCTTACCCTTTCTGGATAACCATTGCCTTGGTGTACTAGGTCCTGGTTGTGTTGGTGACACCAGACACTTCTTCCTTCTGGAACTACCAGGTCTCTGCTTCTGGGTTTGGATAGGCCTTTTCTCAATTCTTCCCTTATATTTCTTTTCTAGACAATTAGGTCTAATATGTCCAGGCCTCCTACACTTATGGCAGGTCCTGGTTTCTGGTTGTATCCTAACTCCTATATTACTGTATACTGATTCATCAGACTGAGGTTGAGCACATGCTTGTTCTAAGTTCAAAGCTTCATCATTTACTTCTGCTTCAACCTGCTTTTGAGGGCTACATATTCTATGGATATCCAAAACATCATCATTAGGAGCTGGTAATATGGGTTGTATTGCTAGTGCTTGATCCACTAGATACATCATGGTTTCCTTAAATTCCCCAACAGAGATTCCTAAGGAAGGATTCCTTATCATGGTTGGATTAGCTAGGGGAATCTCATGTAAGTGTCCCTCTACTGCTTGCTCCTCTGTAGTTCTTCTTGGTATAGCATTGTTGCTTTCTGCAACAAACTCTTCATCCGGTCCAGTCATCTTCAAGTTCTCCTCCTCCTATGTGAGCAGAAGATACCATCAGATACACTGGATGACACTTAGAACAGACTCTACTACCTATGTCCTATTTCTCTGTAGACTCAGCGAACCTAAAGCTCTGATACCAATAAATTGAGACGATCTGATCCATAAACCATGATATAAACTCAGTAGAAGCATTCGATTAGCAACGGAATATGGAAAATCATTGGAAATTAAAACTTTTTGAGACAAGATCTTGAAATCATAAAACTCCTTTTATAAGAAACAAGATAAATAGTTTACATCTCTGTTAAATCACTTCTCGAGTGATTATACACAACCAGATACAATATCTCAAGATTCAAAACCAAAATCTCAGACCTACTGACTCCAAGGAACTGAGAGTACAGAGACGGCATAGGACTAACTAACTACATGACTCAGCAGTCAGTATCTCCACCTGAGATTCACTGCTGCCCCTGGTACTGTTGTTGTTGTTGTTGCTCATCCTTAAATGGATTCCTTCATCCTCGACGACCACCTAAAAAGTAGAAACCTACGGAAGTGAGACAATTTGAATCATTGTCCCAGCGAGAGTTATAACTCTTCGCCAGAGGCTTTATTATAACATTTAAGGAATATCATAAGCAAATTAACTTAAATCAATCAACAGGGGGTTTAAGAATAAGTAAAGTAACCTTTACTTAAGCAATCATTTCTTTAAAGCATATAAAGAACATGTACACTAAATATTTGAACAGATCAATAATATAAACAATGTAACACCAATCATTATTTCTTGTAGTTCAACCTAAGCAGATATGCTACACGGTTGATTATGTTTTACAAACATTATTATGCCCTGTGGAGATGAGGTATACCGCTCATACTCCAACCGATCACTATTAAGTTGCATCGGTATCATACATAGGTCATCAAAAGAGTCGGATTCTTATGACCTCATCTTCCTCAGTCAGTAAGAGGATTTACTTGCAGGACATCTTGTGTCTCTACTGTAGTAGCTATCCAGGGTATTCTGGAAACTTCGCTATAGAGTTACAGTGGCATTATGTACTCTCTTCGTCATCGAAAGATTTCTTGTTTATCTCTCATCAATGCGGTATTTGTGATTTCTTCGGGAGAGTTGTGGTACATCATCTGGTATGAACTTATAGTGAAGGATTGATAGATTAAAGGACATCTATATCAATTCCTACACTAGGATGTAAGGATATTTGCATCCATATTCCCCCATATACTCAAAAGTATATGTTCCAGGAGTTCCCTTAGGAAAACCTATTTCACCATCATTTGGTCCCTAACAATGATGGATCTATGATCAGGGCTCTACATAATATGATTATACTTGATTAATTAGGTACATTTCAGTATTCGTTTATCATCAAGCATGTTTCCAAGCATTAATCATTTAGAACAACATCTATGAAAGTAGAATACTTAATGTATCAAGTTTAACTCGCATCAGTAATCAAATGGATATAAATTCTTAATCATTTCATTACTATGAATTAAGAATAGGGTGCTCAACCCTTAGATCATCATAAGTCATTTAATCAACATGACCTTGATGTTTACTCATGGCTCTTACAGCCCATTAACCTCATATGTTGTCACTTAATTGAGGCAACCTAGCATATATCACTTTTCATAAAGCTTATGACATGTCCTCAGTAAATATAACATCATAACCCTTACCTGGTTATGATTATTACTTTATAAAAACCTGCATGGTTAATATATTTGATAATGAGCAATTCATCTCTATATCAGCATAGTATAAAACAGAGATAACCTTTCAATTCAAGAATTGTACCATTCAACTCTTGATTAACTTAACTAGGGTTATTCCACCCCTTCTTACTTGTAAGAAGATATAGTGAATCTTCATTACATATTTCATGCATAGGCTTCCTTCCTCATATGACCTATGTATCACATATCATAATTATCCAATTATCATTAATGATATGGATTTAAACATTGTTGATGTAGGATGATCCATCATCAACTATTCTAGATATCATTATATTCAGGATGTTATCTACCTCATGTTTTCATATACATCATATCTATCTTTTGATATGAACTTGCAAGATTAATTCAACTAATAATAGTAAACAATTTATTTCAAGAGTTGTACCTTCATACTCTTACAAGAGCTAGGTTCCCTAATTTACATTAATTAGGGTTATCCAATCCCTTCCATTATGATTAGGAATGATGATTCTTCCTCTCATACTTAATCATGAAGATTCATGCTTAAAAGCATAACCTGGAGTTAAGGTTTATCGTACATTTCAATGCATTACCCTCAGTTAGGGTTTACTATTCACATTTCATGTTATTACCCTAGAAATTAGGGTTTACTATTTACTTCATGGTGAATTGAGCTCATAGAATCATCATGTATGAGAAACATCACCATTGATACCTTCTAATTAGGTTAAGATTCATCAATTATCATAATTAGGGTTTCCATGATCTCACATAGGTGGATCATACCCTAATCATGCACATACATATACATTGAAGGTACTTTACTTGAGTTTTAACTATAAATGATACTTTCTCTCTCCTATTACTAATAGATGGTGATTACATTACTCTAGATTAGGTTGGGTTAAGTCCTCATTGATTAACATAAGCCAAATCACCACTACTCATGTCATTAGGGTTTGACTAAAACAAGGTATCACTTAATTGAACTTTTCAAGGGCATAATGGTAAAGTACACCATTAATCACCATAATGGGTCAATCCATTAGTCACTTAGTCCATTAATGTCTTAGGGTACCATTAGGGTTTAGGTTAGACCACCATTTGACCAAATACACCTTCAAATGATTAAGTATAAACAGCCCTAAAAGTCTCCAAACAGTTTCAACCTTCAACGTCCAAACGGTCTTGAGATCGTTTGGGGGCATTCACCATTTGGATGGTTTGACCTTCAAGACCGCATGGCTCACCAAGACCGCATGGGTCACCAAGACCGCATGGGTGCGTTGACCTTTTGGGATAGTTGACCTCCAAACCGTTTGAAGTTGTGCGACTTGAAACATTTTTATTTTAAACGATCCTGAGATCGATTGGTCCAAACGACCTTGATATCGTTTGAGCCCAAACGGTCTTCAGACCATTTGGCCCCAAACAGTCTTGAGGCCATTTGGCCTCAAACGGTCTTGAGACCATTTGGATCCAAACGGTCTTGAGACCGTTTGGTCCAAATGGGCTCAAACCGTTTGGACCTCAAAGGTGACTCCAAGGTTATAATCGATTATGGTTATCTATGTTGAAGCCTTAAATTGACCAAATCCTTGTTAACCACTTATAAATTGAGTCAATTAGGATTAGCCTTAATCAATTGGACACCAAATTGACCCTCAATTGAAGCCAATTATGGTTGAATCCAACTCAATTATGGTTTTCAATCGGATAATCATCAATTTTCATCAATGTGAATCAAATTGAGGTTGAACCCATCAATTGACATCCAATTGGGCCCAAACTTGGCCCAAACGGTCTTGAGATTGTTTGGACATCCTCCAAATGGTCTTGAGACCGTTTGCCCAAAGTCTCATCAAAATGTAAGTCGATTGGATAAGGGTTGAACCCTAATTAGGTCTAAAATCAGCATTTTTATCAATTCATCAACCTATTGTGAATGGAACCTCAAACCATCAAATTACCTTAACCCTAGACCTCCAAACGGTCTTGGGTTGTCTACAAACGGTCTTGAGACCGTTTGGATGAATCCCCAAATGGTCTTGAGACCGTTTGGGTCCTTCAACCCAAAGTTCACCAAAATCTATCCTTGAAATCAGCAAATCAACCCGATTAGGGTTTAGGGGGTTGAAGTGCCTTCAACTTGTGATTGGTTTGGAATTAGATTATGATTATTTGTAGGAATTAAATTCAACATGTTCCCAACAGACCCTTAAATGGTCTTCCCTTGGTCAACCCTATCAAACGATCTTGAGACCGTTTGATTCCAAACGGTCTTGCAAGACCGCATGAGATCAAACGGTTTGAGACCGTTTGATTTCAAACGGTTTGCAAACCGTTTAGACCAAAGGGTCCAAGGTCGTTTGATAAAGTTGCCTAGGAATTCACGCCCATCATCTTCAACCTCTGTTCAGGTCGGTTACTTCCACGGATTGCTTGCAAAAGTGCAAGGAAGAAAGGGGAAGAAGAAGAACTAAGTATGATTTGCAAGAACATAGATATGCATAATAAAGCAAGAAGTTTAGAGTTATAAAACCCGCCTCAAACATTGTTCCTAGAGCTCCAAGCTTCCAAGCTTCAAGCCTTTAATGGTTTCTTGAGCTCCACAGGTTGGCCAAAGGTGATTCTCCAAGGAAAATATGGAGATGGTCGGCTAGAATAAGAAACCTAAGTAAGTTAACCATAAAACCAACCTTATACAAGGATTTCCTCCAAGAATCCGAGCTAGAAGATGGTTTCTTCTCACCTTAGAACTAGTTGGTCGTCTCCTGGAGTTCCAGAGCTCTGCCTTGGTCGGTTGAGAAAGATGAGAAATGAAGAAGAGAAAGGGTACGTTTACTTGGTTTGCAAAGGAATAGGCTTATATAGTTTAGGTTGATTTTCACCATAAGGACCTTTAGTTCATAGATTCCTCGTCTAAGTCCCTCCTTCTTTCTAAGTTACGTCCAAAGCATCATAAATTAAGCAAATCCCATCAAAAATCAAGATCTAAGGGTAAAGAAAACCAACATGCAACTAAGGTACCTATATGATGGATCTCCTTACTCATACTAGGTGAATTTTACCACAAAGATCATTCTTCTTATATGATTATTCATTGAAGCGCCCCTCTCATCATTTCTTCCCTAAATGATGTTAAGAAACATAAAAGATATTCTAGAAGGTTTATTTTACAAGTTGCATCCCACTTTTTGGGTAAATTACACTTTACTCCAAAATTAGGGTTATTAAGCACAAGGATCATTCCACAAGCTGCATCTTGATGTCCAAGCTTGGGAAATCCATCATACTTCATCATATTCATTCTTATGATGTCTCAACATTATAGGAACATATAAACAAGTGAAATTTGCAAGTTAACCCCTTTAATTGGGTAATTTGCACATTGGTCCCTGTATTATGTAACAATATTACAATACTGTTAAAAAAGGGCAGAAAATGGAAACATATATTTTTCAGGAGCCTTAATTACATATAAAAAGATAATCAAAAATATATAATTACATAATTAGGCAAAACAACTAAGGTTAACTCATAACCCAGGTCAGGGATGATACAACTATGCATATGTATTTTGGATGAATTATATGTTAAGTATGATTTAAGATTATGCTTTAATTCTAAGTTAATGAATGAGATTAAGATAATGATGATGCTTATATTTATTAATGCATGTTGATTGATATACTCATAAAGTCCTATGCATATCACTAATGTTCATTAGTTTAATGCTATGATCATGTAATGCATATGAAATTGAAGAAAGACTCATTGTAAATCATGTAATGTTAATGTCAAGATTAAAGGGAGAAATCCCATGATGATTAAGATAATGTATTTAAGTTGTGAATTGTTCCTCTTTATGTTATTTTGTCTTTATGACATTGATGATCACTTTGATGCAACTAAGATGAGCCTTGACCGACGTGATGAGCACTTTGGTGCAATTAGTGGATGAGGATAATTTACATTGATGGCAACATAAAAACAATGATGTTAATGATTATTTAAGAGAATTAAAAGTAACTTATTATATGTTTCTCGTAATGATGGACCTTTATGGCCGTTATGGGCTTCCTAGCAATGATGAGCTTTTCGAGCATGATGTGTCCCAAGGGGCAGTGATGGAGAGAACACATATAGTAATTTTTGTTAATCCATTGATGTAATGAAAGATAAAGTGTAATGATAATTCATAACATTAAGTCATGTCATGTTTATTTTAGTTCAAGTAAATATGCTTAATTTTCAGTTCCTATAAAATGCATAGTGTCTCTTACTTACATTTTTACTTTGTTTCTCATGGTTGTGGGATGAAATGTCCCTAGTTCAAGGTGAAAGAGGGAATTGAAGCGATCCTTCAAGTGTAGCTGACATCAAGGATACTTTAGTTTGGTGGGGTGCCATCTACCACTTAGTAGATCCTTTAGTTTAGTTTATCATTCCATGTTTTAGATTTGTTTAGTCTACATGTATTAGGTTTGAGATTAAGATGACACAATTTATGTTTTCCCTTTCAAAGAACAATGTATGAATCTATTTTTGAGTTAATGCATGGTGTTTCATTTATCTTATTGCTATTGAATATCATGTTTTGTAATGTTCCCCCAATCCAAGAGACCCATGTTATGGACAACATATGGTTTGCTTCTACTGTCATGTATGTACTTGGAGGGGCATTACAATATGGTATCAGAGCAATGAGTAGATGGCCACTAAGCTAAATATTTACATTTTCTAAGCCCTTGGTATAGAGGATTAAGTTCAAAATATGGGAAACCAAAGTAGAGATCCAGTTAGAAGACATAAGTTAGATAAGGGTTACAGTTATGTTCCTAGATGTGTTAGATTTTTGTGTTAACTCTAGAATTGTATATAGCATACTCTCTCTTTTTCTCACGTGTTTGTAGTATGGGATACAGGCTCATGGGGTTTTGTAGAAAGAATATTATATGCATAATCATGCGTGTCTTATCCTTTCAAATGCATGTGGTATGGGACATGTGCATGAGAGAGCTGCTAAGATAAGTGTGATAAATATGTCACCATTGCATATATGAGCGGGTGACATGTATCGGGTTTTATAGAAAGAATATTATATGCATAATCATGCGTGTCTTATCCTTTCAAATGCATGTGGTATGGGATATGTGCATGAGATAGCTACTAAGATAAGTGTGATAAATATGTCACCTTTGCATATATGAGCGGGTGACATGTATCCAATGGCAATAAATAGAACAAAAGTTGCATTAAAGTTTGAGACCTATAGTCAATAAACCTAATTAGATAGATATTAAGACCAAGAATGAATACAAAGGGTAGATGTTTGACATAGATAAGAAATAAGATCCATGGTAGAATCAAAACCCTATAGATGAAGTAAGAGAGGTCCTTTGGCATGCCAATAATGATGTGAAATAGATTAATTAGGATAATAATGACATGTTGTCTTTAATAATGAGGTATACATAGTGTTTTACCATGAGAATGAGACTTTAAGATGATGTTATAGATTAGGATACATAGAATAAGTAATACCCTAAGGTGGGTAGTATGTGGAAATTTCAAGAACAAAATTTATTTAAGTTGTGTAGAATTGTAACATCCCAAATTATTAAAAAAATAGAATTTTGAATTCTAAATGGAGTTTTATCTATTATTTACATATATATAAATAATTCATTTGATTTATGATAGATAGTATATCTTGTTCCATTACACATTAAATAGCTCAACATTATGTTAATATGAAATGAAATTAGACATGACCCTTTTATTTTTATTTTCTCTCTCCATATGATAATCCCTTTGAATAAACAATAAAAGTTGAAAAGTAAGCCCCATAGTTGATAATCACTCTCCATATTGAGATTTAAGTTAACCATTTCACCAAGGATAGGATAATTCACTAAATTTCATATTTTAATACTTATACACAAATACAATGACCAATACAAATTTTATGAATTAAAGATGATAAAAACTGAAATATAATCATGTAGGAATGTTATAGAACCTTTACATGGTTTGTGGTTCAATTTTGGTTAGTTTTGGATGTTTCTAGATTTCCAATTTAATGTAGCAAAATGATCACTTAATCACCTAATTATCTTACTAATGGACTATAGCCAAAATAATCGATTTTCTTCAATGTGGTGTGTCACACGGACACAGTCAGAGTCCGCTTGGGAATCACAGATTCCGCAGGAGTGCTCTCCTTTACCCGTATCCTAGAACTAGATCCCGCAGGACTGCTCTCCTTTACCCGTTTCCTAGAACTAGTGGGACTCTAGGCAAACTCCTTGCCCTGGTCTCTCTCCGATCAACATCTTGAGAAGGTGATTAGTTTTTCACCATCATCACATCCTAGCGAGGTTCATGATATATCACTTGTTAGGGCTTCTTGCCCTAGGGTTCCCTGACAGCAAGAACTCTCCCTTTCCTACCTTGTTCTAGTCCCTGTAGGAAACCTAGCTTCATCTAGACCCCCCTACATATTTTAACCCTTCAAAAAGCATCAGTGCATGATCAGATACCTAAGATAGACCCCCAGATGTCATTGTTCTCTCTACAACCCTTCGAATGGTTCTCTCGATGAAACACCTACCACCAATTCCCCGAGGGCTCATTGACCTGGCGAATCCGGCCACCCCAACTCGAGGCGAGGACATAGAACGACTCTCCTTAGCCACACAAAGCTATTCACTCATCTGGTTCCTATAATTTCAAGGCCATAGATCTTTCCCCATTTTAATCTATTTTGGGTCCTTTTCTATGATTTCTCTCTCTAGTCCTCTACTAGTCTGGTTTTCTCTCCTCCTGCCTCCAAGAGCTATGTTGGACGTGCCCAAGGTGCTAGTTTTCTATGGGCTTACTTCCTTTGTCATCTCTGACCTACACCACCTCAACAGCCATGGCGGCAGCTGTGCTTTAGAGCTCCAGTGATCGCCAAGTCATGATCCTTGGCTCATCATCTTCTTGGCGAGGTGAGGAACTCGCCACTATGACTGGTTTACAACTATCAGATCGGAACCAAGTTTTTGGTTGAGGGAATCCACCTTTGTTGTGTATTGGTTCTCTCACTGGATGCGTGGAGATGATGAATTGAGACTCCAGTTTCACAATTTTTTCGGTGTTGTGATTCTCGTCTCTTTGATATGACAAGGGCGTTTTGGGTTTTTATGTGCCCTTTTCTTCTTTTTGCAAATGCTGGTTCAATGGGTCTTTTCTCAAGCTGGCAGCACCCAATTGGGCCAGCTAGACATGGCCCCCTTCCTACTGGATATATTTGAATTACGTGTATTTTTGGCAATTTTTGATTGGTTTGTTATTGAGAATTTCACAGTAAATCAACATCTTATCAGAAAAATATGGGATAATATGTTTTGGAAAGGTTTTCAAGTGAGGAACATGATTTTTAGGTTTTAAAACCCTAATTCAAGAGCATCTAACCATGTTTTCCTAGAAATCATGTATTTTCAGGAACATAGGATTCAATCAAGATCGGGGATACTATGTTCAGATATACCTTGCTCCAGGTAAGTGGGTCATGCCTTTATGCATATCTATTTTGGATGAATTGTATTTTAAGTATGATTTAAGATTATGCTTTAAATTCCAAGTTAATAAATGTGATTAAGATAATTATGATGTGTCAAATATTATTATTGCTTGTTGCTTATCACTAATATTCATTAGTTTAATGTTATGATCATGTAATGGTGAGGAAATTAAAGAAAGACTCGTGTAAATCATGCAATGTTAATGTTAAGATTAAGAGAGAGAAATACCATGATGACTAAGATAATGTACTTAAGTTGAGAATTGTTCCTCTTTATGTTATTTTGTCTTTATGACATTGATGAGCGCTTTGGTGCAACTAAGATGAGCCTTAATTGGCCTGATAAGCACTTTGGTGCAATTATTGGATGAGGATAATTTACATTTATGGAAATATAAGAACAATGATGTTAATGATTAAGTTAAGAGAATTAAGTAACTTATTATATATTTCTTGCAATGATGGACCTTTATGGTCGTTAAGGGCTTCCTAGAAATGATGGGCTTTCTAAGGATGATGTGCCCGACGGGGTAGTGATGGAGAGAATGCATATAGTAATGTTTCTTAATTCATTGATGTAATGAAAGATAAAGTGTAATGATATTTCATAATGTTAGGTCATGTCAAGTTTATTTCAGTTCAAGTATATATGCTTACTTTTTAGTTCTTATAAAATGCATAGTGCCACTTACTTACATTGTTGCTTTGTTGCGCATGGTTGTGGGATGAGATGTCCCTAGATCAAGGACCAAGAGGAAATTGAAGTGATCCTTCAAGCGTAGCCGACATCAAGGAGACTTTTGCTTGGTGGGGTGCATCTACCACTTAGTAGATCCTTTAGTCTAGTTTATCATTCCATGTTTTTGATTTGTTTAGTCTACATGTAATAGGCTTGAGATCAACATGAGATAATTTATGTTTTCCTTTTCAAAGAACAATGTATGAATCTATTTTTGAGTTAATGCATGGTGTTTTATTTATCTTATTGCTATTGAATATCATGTTTTGTAATGTTCTCCTAAGCCAAGTAGCCCATGTTATGGACAATATAGGGTTTTCTTCCACTATCATGTATGTGCTTGGAGGGGCGTTACACCCTACCTACCTGGCCCAATGGTGTAATGTCGCCTTGGACGTGGGACCTGCCTGAACTAGCGTGTGCAACTCTTACTAGAAAAAGTAAAGGGCGATCATGCCCCTCAAAGTGTGATAGAAAGGAAATGCCACACAAGGGCAAAATTGATAAAACAACACCTTGTATCTTCCTCCCCCAGGGAGAAGATGAAGCATAGCGCCAAGGCTTAATCTCAAAAGTCCAGATCATGGATCAAGACATGCCAATTTCAACCAAGAAACCTGCAATCATTTTCATCACCGTAGGAACCCAACGAGCCCAGACATGGGTCTCGTAATGTCCAGGATCTCAAGAAAGCTCCATCACAGTGTGATAATAGGGGAAAAGGCTTAAACACCTGAAGCCATCAATGCACGTCGTGAAATCACAAACCAAAACTTTGATAATGATCCTCAATAGAAGGCGGAGCCAAAGGTACAAATTCCATGGTCATAGGGTCGTGAGATGGACAAGGCGGGGAACATCGGTGGAAGTCAGAAGATGAATTCTAGGACATGATGTTATGGGGATCTGAATGGCAAAATACTAGTAGGAATAGAAGGAGAAAGGGTCAATGATTCTTACTGAGTTGTCAATTGCACCAGAGTTGAAGGGGATGACTGTGAAGAGGTTGAGTTCATCAGAACAACAAAACGAGTAGGGTGTGGCAGCTCAGAGGGCTATAGATGAAATTTCAAGTATATAAGTGTTGCTTTCAATCTGACGGTGGTATATATACCCATACATGTGAGGAGGATGGTAGATAGTCTTGTGAATTCGGGTACCGCAAGGAGTCCTTGCCCAAATGGGCATTTTCCCAATAGAGCATGAAGTCCCCCAAAACCTAGGATGGAGAAGGTCAAGAGGATGAGACGAAGCTGAGGGTGGATTTAGTAGGAACTAGGACACATTGGTCAGAGAGACTAGGAGGTGAGGTATCCACGTCTACTATTGAATCCATCAAAGACTGGGAAATGGGTGGGGGAGACGCATGACGAGAATCAGATGAGTTCGCAGTTCTCTGGACATTACCACATCTGTCAATTTGGTCAAATAAGGATAGGAGAGAAAAGATGTGTGTGACATGATGATAAAGGCGGGACTTTAGTCCTAGATTATGGAAATAATGATGTAATTTATTAATTTCAATTATCAACCATATATGATTTTCTCGAATTATGTTAGGGGGTCAAATGAGGTCATATTGAATTCAATTTTTGACCACAAGTCAATCAGGATGTATAGAATATCTATTTCCAATTATATTTAGGTTTTCATTAAATTTTGTTCATCTAACTCATATAGGTTACTATTTCAATGCATATGTTATTAAAAGGTAATATTAATGGAATTATCCTTTCTCTAATGGGTTGGTTGACACAAAATTCGAGGTTAAGAGAAATAATTCATTATATTTGAGATTCATAGGTCACGTTAGATTCTATTTAGTATATAAAATCATTAACTTGGAAATTAAGGTTTTGGATAAAGGATTATTGATAGGTTTAAGATTTTTAGGATGTTACATCTTTCAACTCCTCTGACTAACACAAAGACAACTTCTGACATACTCTTTGCTATCATCCCACATTCACATATCATGGTGAGGTAGATCCTCGCATGCCACAAAACTTCATGACTCTGAGGGAGAAATAAAAAAACTTGAAGATGATGGCACAACCATTCAAAGCTCGCATCTAAGGGCTGACAAAGGCCCCACACCAAGCCGATCTATGGCTCACTAACACCAATGTGACACTACCTAATCAAAGTTGTGCTTGACACATCATGTACCCTGGTCTATATTAAACTTTGATCAATCAACCATTGATAAAGCACATCATATCACAATTTTAAAATCTAAATAACTTATTCTAGGATCCTCCTATCTTCATGAAACTTAGACCATAGCTCAATTATCATCCAAATACATTCCATCCAATTTTGGTATCATATTATCAATATTTGGCCAAACTATTAAACACTTCAATATGGCATATACAAAGGGATTTTAAACATAATGTCAACACCAATTGACTTCCAAACTACATCAAACTCACCGAGATGAAATATATGACTAACCATATTTTAGGAACCATCATTGAATCATAATGCCTATTAATCATCTACAATATTCATAGTTGACTCCATAAACACATAAAACCAAGCATGATTACATCATCATCACACATATAAATAAACTCCCAAGATAATTACTCTAATCTCAACTTCAAGAATTTGATTATCCAATAAATATTCAAGAACCTTAAAAGTTCACTCGATCACATCCTACACACCTTAAAAGAAATTTCATCCTCAAAATTAAACTAAAATCCAATCAATCACATCATATACATATAAAAAGAAATCTGATCCTCAAAATTAAACCATCCTCTTAATCCAGGAAGAACAAAACAAAAGGCCTTTACACATATGTAGGGCACCAATTTAGGTGTAACATGTCCACAACAAAAGGTCTATATCTATATACAAGTCTTCCTAGGGGATCTCAAGAAAATCTAGGGTTAACCACCCCTTTCATATAAGGTTGAAACAAGGGTTCCAGAACACTGGTTATGTCATCTTTAATATTTTTCAATTTACATCCTCATATTACTAAGCATAAGATTTAAAGAGTAGCTTCTACATGTTATGAAGGGTTTAATTATAATTAATCCACATTTTCTTTCCATATCATATCAAGATACCATCATCATTATATGTTGCTAATTTTTCAAACTACATTCTACATCTTTGTTAACACTAACATAACATCATTTCAACAGTTATCACTAATATGTTATGTTTCATGTTCAAATTTGGTTACAAACTTTATTAGTGAATTTCTCACTAGATTCACCAAGTAAATTATAGCATCATTATTCATTAAATGGTTAACAATTTATGCAAAAAGAACTATCAACCACATCTAGGGTTTTATCATGTCATATCTACACATTCTATCCCAATCTCAGCTCAAAAACATAAAGGTATTGTCTCAAGGTTGTGCCAAAATATCTTATACAAATGGATTTTCAAACATATATCAAAACTTTGTCTAGTTCAATTGAGGTTCTCTTGACCTGTATCATGAGGGTAGTATGATGCTCAGTCTCTCTGAGCTCACTCAACTCTATGAGTATCTCATAAGCTAAAACTTTATCTTCCCTCTTTATTCTAGGGTTATTAGGTCTACCTCAATGGCACTGGGGATATATTTACAAACCTAGCCACATAAGTACAAACCAAAATATGATATGACATTCTCTTTATAGGTTATTTACCCATGATACATGCCTATCCAAAAATTTTTTATATACAAAACTAGATCCCTATGAAGGGAACAATCAACCAGAGCATGAGGATTTATAGAAATGAACACAATTACCTCCTCCAGGGTCTTGGGATTCTCTCCCTCACCCTGATGGTAGGTACTCATATCCATGTTCACATATACATATATAACCAGCCTCTCTCTAACTCTAGGGTTTAGTCCTCCTTGGGACATCTAGGGTTCAAGATATCTACTGGATTCATGCATGAAGCAAACCAACTCATTCACTCAGGAGTAGTCTAGTTTAGGACATCATATCACATATCTCTCATCATTTCATATCTTAGAGTTTAGGTTCTCTGACCTTCTCCCTCTAGGTGCCACTCTCTCTGGAGTTGACCCTATAACTGGTCCCAACACTAGAGGTCCTCCTTTGTAAAAGAGCTTGAAACTCATGCTGACTCACAACCTTGTCTTAACTTAACATATCTTATCATATAAAAGCCTAGTTACTTGCATTACCAAAATTTATCTTGCATCCTCAAGACTGAACTTAAGTCCTCAAACACAAACATATATCATCACAAGATTAACCAACTTATCTCTACAAAAAACTTACATCATATCATCAAAACTTATTTCATCTATCATATATTCCAACAAGGCTCTATACATCTAATCTAGAACTATTCTCTCTTCTAGACTAATGTCACTCACTTTCACTTAGGTTGCATGCCACCTCCTACTCGTACATGTGTGGGGACACATTTTTGTAATACTTACATATATAATAAAATGTTATATAGTTTTTCTCTGATAAAACATGCGTTAGAGAAAACTATTGAGGTTTGATCTGATTGGAATAAAAAACAAATCCACAAAACGAGTCTCCCACGTAGAGTAGAGCCTCTAGTTCCATGTCACCTAATGAAAGGGGTCGAGAATAAAGTGTAGGCTAGTGTAGCTACCCTAGACAACGAGCTCTATATGTCTAAGATTTGTCTTCCCTTGATGCACATCATCTCCAAATAAATGATGTCCCATACCACCACATTATAAGGAAATAATGACACCTCAGGACCTACTATACCACAAGCACCAGTCTGCAGTATGTTCTCAGACATATAGGTGCTAACATAGAGGCTAGTTCAGATCTAGTCTCTAAAAGACAACTATTCTAACCTTAAAGATGTTCAAGTTCAAGGTGTTCTTTAGTTGGAGTTGCATAATGAGACAATGTCAGGCTTTACTATTGTTCATGATCTGATACCACCTATGACGTCCCTTGATTTTCTGAAACTTAATCTAATGTATGACGTCCAAATATAAACCCTCACCTCAGTGTGAATCCAATTTAAACAACTCACACTAGGCTTAGAATAAGAAAATCAAGGGAGTCAAAAGGAAACGATCAGTAGCACATGTACATGAACACTAAACAAAATCATACAACACAAACTCACCATTCAACATATAATTACAAAATGAATATTTACAACATTTGATATTACATATTGAACAATAAAGTTTTACATATGCACATACTACATTCTATAACATGATCTTAAGACAAAAGGTCCACATGTACATCAACTCGCCACACAACTCCATACTATCTTGGTTCTTCAAGAGCATATGTCCACAACCTAAACAAAAGATTACATGTGGTACATGTCAACACAATAATCTAAAATACTGTACTGAGTACGCTTATGTGTCTTTTATATACCTCCCATTACTATGACTTGGCAATAATATAAAACTAATACTTGGTAGTAATAAACAAATATAACAAAATCATATTTGAACAAAGAATGTTTATTAATAAAAGAAAACACATGTTTTATTAACATTCCTATCATATATCTCGTATATTGACCACCAAAGGGATGGATGCTTTTAGGCCTTATGATCTCCTACCAAAGAGTTAGATCATATATACAATATGATCTCCTACCAAAGAGTTAGATCACATCAATGCACTATACTACCAAAGAGACTAGTGTTATCATATGATGGATTAGATATCTTATGTGTCATGTGTTCATAGACATAAGTGTTGAAATATCTAGCAAGATATCATACAAGAACAATCATTTCATTCTATACCATATGCCAAGTATTTGTACACACATAATACAACCATATTACATAGTAGGCCAAGTAAGAGGTAAGGCATACCTTGATAAAGAGATAATCTAATCATCATATTCCTAGAGGTCATCTATACCCTTGGTCAATCCTAATTAAGACAAGATCATACATGACATTAAGGTTCCCATTATCTAAACCCTAGTTCATTCATTAGGGTTTTCTTACTTATTTAGGTATTCTGTGACTAATTGTCTTACTCTTCTTTTTATTAGGTCATAGATTAGGATACATAATCTGATTATTTGATACATATAATTGTATGAACATAATAACCCTAGGTTACATGTATTAATCCAAACTAGGATGTTTTCAACATCTTAGGATCATTTAACATGTAACATTATTTACATGGATAATTATGATCTCATAATTAAATATTAGGTTACTTATACTGATATGAGCTTATACTGAAGTTTTGAAGATTTACTGAGCATAAATATATTATTGTATTTCATGTAGGGTTATTAGCACTAATTAGCCAGATTAAGCAAATTACATGATTACATATCATAATATGATCATATCAGACATCACATGTATTCTAAATCACATTTAAGAGTTATTGATGCATTCTCATAATTTTAGGTCATTTTTAAACATTTATTACTCATGAAACAAGTGTAACATGTCTTATATGAAATCACTGTGATTTAAGCATCAAAAGGCTGGTATTATGGTTCCATGTTGTTCTATGCATTTTTCTGAGAATTTTCGTATATTATTTGTATTTTTCTGACAATAGAGCTAATTCCTCAAGGAGCTCACCGGCGTAGATGCCACCATAGTGGGTTGGAAGGGTGAAATGACACCCTAAATAAAAAACTTCATCGGAGTGCATCCAAATGAACTACAAGAAGTCCCTCAACTCCGTCGGGCTCCAAAACTGAGAAGGAACCCACTCGAAGTTGTCCCTGACTCCAACTGTAACTCCAGCAAAGTCTAATTCATCATCCATGGAAACTAACTTGGAGGGGATCAGAATGCCACATTACTTCTCTTCTAATCTTCCTCATCATTATCCTTACTTTGGTTCCCTCAATGAGCCTTGTATTTCCATTCTGCACCATCATCCATCACCTGCTCCTCACGATGGAGAAGCCATGGCAGCGGGGAAGTGGATCCCCCCTTTGTGTCTACTCCAACTGACTTAAAGGAGGGGTCTTTCAACTCCTCTGACTGACACAAAGACAACCACCATCATACTATTTACTATCATCCCACATTCACAGATCGTGGTGAGGTAGATCCTTGCATGCCACACAACCTCTTGACTCTGAGAGATTAGAAACTTGAAGATGATGGCACAATCATTCAAAGCTCACATCCAAGGGCTGACAAAGGTGCCACACCAAGCCGATATGTGGCTCACTGATGCCACAAGTCGCACTACCTAATCAAAGTTGTGTGTGACACAACATGTACCCCGGTTTATATTTAACTTTGATCAATCAACAATCAATAAAGCACATCATTTCACAATTTTAAAATCTAAATAACTTCTTCTAGGATCCTCCAATCTTCATGACACTTAGACCATAGCTCAATTATCATGCAAACTACATTCCATACAATTTTGGTATCACATTATCAATATTTGACCAATCAATTAAACACTTCAATATGGCATATAGAAAGGGTTATTAAACATAATGTCAACACCACTCAACTTCCAAACTACATCAAACACACTGAGATGCTTTATTTGACTAACAACATTTTAGGAACCATCATTTGATCATAATTCCTCTTAAACATCCACAATATTCATATTTGACTCCATAAACACATTAAACCAAGCATGATTACATCATTATCACACATATATATAAACTCCCAGGATAATTACTCTAATCTCAACTTCAAGAATATGATTATCCAATAAATATTCAAGAACCTTTAAAGTTCACTCCATCACACATGATCATGATGGATGGTAACTAGTGGAAAGATTCTAACTTGTTTGAAAATGTTTACTATCGATTTGCACTAACATCCACATTGATCCTTAATTTGAATACCCAATTTCCTATGGGTTTTATACCTTCAGGTGATCCATCAAGGTCATACCTTGTTGGTGTACATGGAATCCATTATCGATCTCATGGAGTTAAGTCATTCCTCATATTCTGGTGCCTCAATAGTTTGTAGGTATATTGTTGGCTCATCATCTTATGACCAACTCATTGCCCTTTTGAGTTATAAGATAACATAATCTTTCAAGCTCAAGGCATGATCTGCTAGAACTATGAGTCTTGTGTTACATAAGGAACTTGAGATTCCATAACTTTTTTTTATTCTCATTGCTCCCATCGTACCTCTTTAGGTTCAATGTTTTCTTGCTGATCTCAAACTTTTCAAGTTCTACTATTCTCCTACTAATTCATTTGGAATTAAATTCCTCACTAGGAATTCTGCCATCTTGGTAACAAACACTTTTGTTGTCAGATTGGAGTAAAAAGTAGTATTCAACAAACTGACATTTTTTTATTTGTGGTGGAAGATTTTTAAAGAAACTATTTTCTTGTATAAGTTTTAATCCCAATCTTTATAAAATACATATCAAGACACCTTCAATGTCATATTTCATATGATGTCTTTTAAACCATTTTAGACAATAATTTTTTTTAGTGTAAAGCATGTTCCCAAAAAGAAATTGGAAAATTTGCTAGATTTATTGATAATCCCACCATGACTCAACAGAGTGTGATTCCTTCTTTGTGATACAACATCATGATTCAGTTGGAGTTCCTTGTGATACACTATCACAGCCTCTGTAGAAGGTCCTCAAACTCTTGGTTTAAAATATTTCAACATCGATAATATCGAAGTGTCTTAATAGTTTTTTAAAATGATTACGTACTTCATTCATGATCTTCTTGAATATTTCAAGAGATTCATATTTGTATTTCACTAAGTACTATATCTACTAAGATCATCAGTAAATTTAATGAGGTATTAGTAACTACCTCTAGCATTTATTCAAAAAGGTCTACATACATCAATATGTACAAACCTTAATAGAAAAACGCTCTCCCACTACATCTAGTGAAAGTTGTTTTTGTCATGTTTCCCAATAAATAAGACATGCATGTCTCTATTGGTTCAATAACAAAAAGAATTTAGACAATCATCACCATATATTCTAGAAATGCATTTATCATATATATGGTCTCTAATGACAATGCTATATGTATTGTTTGAGTTATCAAGTTTTTATCTTTTGGTATTTACATTACAAACATTTAAATTTAGATCCAAGAAATAAATACCATAAGACATTTGGGGCAACGCCATAAAAAATTTCATCCTATTAAAAGTAGAACACTGGCTATACTTTATATATGATTTCCATATTCATCCCTGTCCATACAAGATGTAGAAAGTAAAATGTTTCTATCATTAGAATACATGAAATAACAGTTCATTAACCCTATTACAAGCCCTATGGGATGAGATAGATTAAAATGTTTTATTGCAGTGGTAGTAACTCTCGTTCCCTTTGTGGCACACAGTACAATCTTTTCCTATCGTAAAGGCTTACTTCTTTTCAGATCTTGCATATTTAGGCCTGACCGAAATACTGCAACCTGACCAGACCCAAACCGACCCAAAAATAGGGTCTTTTGAGTTTGAAATAGGGTCTCGGTCTATGTTGGGCAGACCCAAATTGGGTCTTTTAACTTAGGGTCAGGCACACCTTTTCCCAAAAAAATCTAAGGACCTGAGGGACCCACAGCCGAACACCTGTTATCGGCCCGAGTCGCCACTCACCAGACTCAAAAGCCTTAAACCTTTTTTTTTTGTTCTGTTTCTCTCACGAGTATCACCCGGACTCTCTCAAACTTTATGTCTCTCTCATTCATTCACCCTAACCCCAACTGTCGCAAATTTGCAAGGCAAACACTATTGATGATGGAAAGCCCGCAAGGAGATGGATCTTCCAAGATTCTCAGTGACGGCCAGCCAACAAGGAGAAGAAATAGGGTTAGACGTCGATAGTTGATTCTTCTTTGGTGGCTGCACGGAGATGAAAATCAAAACTCTATGCTTCCTCTTCACCTCTCCAGGTTGGTCTCTCAATACCCAGATGCCTCCTTGCGGCCCCCTTCTGTTCATTTTCTTCGCCTTTCTCGATTTACATGGGTTTTCTTCGTCTCTATCGATTTCTCCGTAGTGAGACTTGATCCCGGTGATCGGTACCGGCAACCCGAATAATGATCTTCACACCAAGATGACAGAATCACATGTCCACACTATTTTTCGACGACATCCCTCCCCCTCTTGCTTGCTCCTCGTAATCTCTTATTATGGTGTCTCTTGACAGTTGGGACTGACACCCTATCAGCACGTTGTTGAGTGTCTACACAAAGATAGTTACTCCGCTTTGACTTCCTCCACCTCGATACTCTAACATTGCCTTTCCATTTCTTTTTTCCCCATGTCAAACTGATATGCTTAATATGATGTTCATTCCAATCCATCCTCCATGCTGTCCTTGTGTCCAAATATATGTAAGAAAATATTTCTTTTTCTAATCTCCACGCCATCCAGGAAACTTCCTCAAAAGCACCCAGATTCATGGGTTTGTGTGTTTTTTACTATATGCCTACATGCTCTTCTCTCCTCTTAAAGCCAAAGGTAGTTCTGACCAGAAGGCCAAAAATTTGTAGATTGATTTTTTTGTCTTTTCTTACTCATGATTGTTCATTGATTTGATATTATGTGTCGCTGGTTTACAACTCATGAAAGACTATTTAAAAACCACAGTTCTTCCCACATATTACTGAAGTGGTTGCTTGTCATTCACATGATCATGAGTAGCTAATAAATCTAATGTTCTTCCCCTTTGTGTTTGGTAGATTTTGTCTTTAACCTAAATGTCATTAGTTCGTCTCTAACTGTTCTTGATTCTATTTATGAATAATTATACATAGTGCAACTTGACATGCAGATATGGACCTTCGGAAAAGGAGGAGGTGGTAGCTAATGGTGGGATGGGATGGAATGAGAAAGGCTGAGAATATTTACTAGCTATTTCTTATTTGGTTGTACAAGTGTATGAAGATGTTCCTACTGGAGTTGTTCATCTGTTGCACCTTTTCTGTGATGTAAATGTCAAGCAAATTGAGGATGTATATACATTTGTTTTAGAATTTTTGGGAGAAATGCATCATTAGTGTCTTTGTTGTGTGAATGAACATTAGAGTTTTTGAATCTGTAGTAGGTTTATTTACAATAATATTCTATTTTGTATTGTGGAGGGTGTGTTTCTTCTGATGTGAAATGGATGTTTACTGTTTATTAAATATATGTGTATTGTTTATAATGGAAGTTATGAAAATGAATGTGAAATAAATGCTTATTTCTTATTAATGGATGTCGAAGCTTTAAATCTATATGTTGTGTTGTAGTAAAATGCGTGAAAAACAAACATCTATGCCTATCCATTTAGCAAGAAGATAAAATACCTAAATGATGTTCAAGAATTATGAAACAGGTCAGGTCCAAACTCTTGGGTTGGGTCTAACACGGGTGTGCCAGATATAGGAAAAACCGAAATTCAGGTATTACGTGTCGGACTGGGTCTGATCTTTTGGGTCGGGCAAAAATCGGGTTGGGTAATTTTAGGGTCTTGATATCCAAAAAATTTTAGGTCGGGTTGGGTCCATACCCTATGACAATCAGGTCGGGTCAGGTTTGGAAAACCCTACCCATTTCCAGACCTATGCATATTCCAACATATGTGAGATCTACATATGGTATCAAGTACCCATGCTGAAGCAGTCAAATTTATCTCATAATGTATATGCTTGAAGTGGAGATCTCTATCCCCTCCTTTAGTTCCTATAGTTAGAGAGGGTAATTTTTCTTCCAGTGTCCAATCTGGTGACAATTTCCCTCCTTATTCACCCCTACCTTTGCCTCGAGTGCTAAGGACTTGGGTTTCTGACCATCTTTAGAATTCTTCTTAGCTTTGCTTTTTCCCTTGGACTTCCCCTTTGATTTGATGATCTTCATCACAATCTTGGTCTTGTGTTTTTTCATTTGTGTCTCACCTATTCTCAACATACCAAATATATCTGTAAACATTTTGTTGAAGTCACTCGTGTTGTAGTTCATGATAAATTGACTGTATGACTCTGGTAGTGACTATAGAATCCCATCAGTGACCAACTCTTGACCCAAGGGAAATCCCAATCTATCAATGTTCTCCACATCCCAATAAGCTTGAACACATGAGGACCTACTATATCTCCTTCTGTCATGTTACATTTAAATAAGGGCTTGGAGACATCATATCTCTCATGTCTTGCTTGATCATTGTACATGTTCTTCAAATGTGTTACCATCTCAATAACATTCATGTTCTCATGTTTCCTCTACAACTCATAGTTCATGAAACAAAACATTAGGCACTTGGCATAAATGTCATCTTTAGAATGCTTCTTGTAAGCATCCCTTTTAGTCTTATGTGTAGTGGGAGCATGATCATCTAGCTCTGGTGTTTCCAGGACATAGAGCTTGCATCTTGTGTGAGAACAATTCTCAACTTCCTGAACCAATCATGCAAATCATAGTCATCTACATGCTTCTAAGTGCTTAATCTCATTAAGTCACTTAGTTAAGTTTGATCCTAAAGTCAACACCACAGTAATACACCGTGCTTGGCAGGCCCACATAACTACCATCATACTTTGACAAGATGGACAACGTACAATGCTTGGCATTCCCACACATAGTTGATCAAGCTTTTCATATGTGTTACTTATTGAAAGCATCTAAGATTCAATTGTTTGATTGAGGGATTTTATATTTATAAATATATATACATATCCAATCACTGCAAATTGTAGTACATATCATATACATTCTATATCCCATAAATGAAAACATTTAAATAAAACATAAGTAATGGTTATGGATATTGTATTGTAATTCCTTGGAGCCATAAGGAATTACTACCACCTAAGGTCTACATTACATATAGCAACATGTTGTTGATGAAGATTTGTGTATGAACTAATATGGGTTGATCAGTTCAATACTTGAACCGATTAGCTTGCCTCCTAGTCGGTCGGTTGGTCTGTTAGATGAATCGATAGGTCTCCAGTCTAGACGGTGTATGGAAACCTCCAAACAGTCAGTTAGGTGGCTAGTCAATCGGTTCATCTCCTCTTGTCATCAGTCCTCCTCGAGCCTCTGTCCAATCGACTCGTCTTGTAAAACAAGTGGTTCATCTAGTATTGAAAGTCTACTTCATCGTTACAAGAATTAAAACTATCCTAATTCTATTAAACATATTACACGGTAATAGAAAACATAGAGTTACATTCGAGGGAAGCATAGGAACAAGATAATAATACTTTTACATATAGAAGAGAAGATAGATGCAAAATATACAAACTGAGTTACAAAATATTTAAACAACCACAACTAAGAAAACACAGATAACTAGTGTTATTGGCCACAACCACGCTTCACATCCACCATCAAAACTAGCTTTTAAAGTGATGCGTGTAAATTGCATATGTATCATATATATACATACATACATACAAACACACACACATATATAAATATATATATATAAATAAATATATATATATAGACAACAAGGAGCGATTCAAGTGGTCAAGCATGGTGTCCCCTAACAAAGGGACCCAGGTTCGAATCTCAACTGTCACCTTGATTTATCACCCTCTCGGGCATTCGGCCTCCGCCGCAGATGTGGGAGAGGGGGTGGAGAAATTTTTCTCTCTTAATCCCATATTATATATATATTATATATATATATATACAAGTTGGGATAGTATGTGGTAGTTAATCAGATATGCACATTTATCATTTTAAGTATTCACATCATATGCAATAAATAAATGACAAAAATTAAAATTCGATCAATATCAATTAAATCCCAAAGAACTGTAAATTGACGTGGCTCTGATATCACTATAGGGAAATATAACATCAAATAAGGCATCGAAACAAAAATTTAACTACCATGTTCTCATTTGAACAGTTGATCACGTCAACAACTATGCTATGGGAATAATGGTTTTGCAAGGTTATACATGGTCTTGGAGAAAGTCTAACGACAATCCCCTTGCAGTAGTGTGTGCCTTTCTTCAAGTTTCACTTGGACAACATCAACGACACCCTCCTGGTAGATCACCACAGACAACATTTGACCTCATCCTCCTAGCGATAGGAAACAACCTCTTCACCTTCATTGTAGTCCACATAGACCACCAGGAACTCTTGTTGTTCTATAAGAATAGACAAGAAGGAGTCACTTCTATTCAGTATACTAGCACCAACTTGCCCTCTCAATTGTCTCTCCGTTTCTATCCATCCCTTTGACGGCTGGGACTCGCTCCAGTCTCTCAGTTACCACAACTAGAGAAGACACAAATTATTAGAGCGATTGATGTGTCTCCAGAAAGCATTGACTACCCCTATATTTATAGGATGGTCAAGGTCAACCGTTTGGGTTTTGAGAAGGAGTCGAAGAGGATGAAATTTCAAGAATTTTCCCAACATGTGAACAACAAAATGGTAGGCTCAAAGATGAACTGATGGGTTGGCATGTGAGTCGATTAGTTCAACCCTTGAACTGATCATTTCACTATGTTTCCCAATGAATTGACAATTAATATTTGATTAATGCACAACATGGCATCATAACTAAGTTTTAATCCAATCAAATTGATCAACCAAATGGTCTGTTCACAAACAAAATCGGTCGATTCATGGACATGAGCCAATCGGTTCACTTCCTGAACCGATCTTCTCATGGACCAGATTGTCAATTTTGGTTCAATTGACCTACACCTTGAAATGATCATTTCAACACTTGAACCGGTCAGTTCACAATCTAGTCAATCAGCATTTAACTATTGTTGTTTAAATTTAATACCTAACTCTTTTGTAATCAAGTTTAAACCATATTTATGTATAAACTCCTATTAAATGTGTAACCAATGTGCTTGACCCTATAGGTTCCAAGTTAAGTTGGTAGTGAGTGTCCATAACTAATTCATGACATCACAAGTAATGATCGATATCTAGAAACAAATAATTGCTACCCATTTAATTGAAAAGATAGAGAACAACTTCAACCTACAATCTATGATTAGTGTTACAATGATTGTATATTTCTTTTGCACTAGTACAATGATTGAACTTGAGGCATGGAATCATAATTCTTTCAATGTCCAATCCATGTTCCTTGAACTAAGGCAGATTGTCTGAGATATATGTGAACTCAATATCATATATTGATTCACATGTGCATGCACATGCTTTTAGCAGTCTTTCTTATCAAGTGGCCTGGATATCAAATTCATGTAGGAGGGAAGAATCCCATTTACATCACTCGCAATCATCCCCATGTGTCTTGATTCACCCGAGAATCACCTTTATGGCAACACTTATTCAAGGTCACGATGGATGATGTCTAAGTTTATCAGACGACATGTGATGAGTGTAGTGATTTCAGGTCTAAAAAACACAATCACCGCCATCACTATGAGGATGATTTTGACTACCATTCAAGGTTCCATGTATCATTCTCAAGGTGGGCATGTATGATATACAGTTCTCCAACAAGTATCTGTGTTTGGTTTGATGTCGTATCATGATTAATGAGATTAGGTCATCAACCACCACAAACTCTAGTCTTAAATGTTATTGTCGTCTATCCTCCGTCCACAATAACATTCGACTAGGGACACAATAAGAATGTATCTACTCTTAACATCTATATGATCTCATTGTTCAAGTCCTCAACTTGAAAACATATGCCATTGAGTACTATCATCCTTTTGACATTTATTATGCTTCATCATAATCTCATATCTGATAAAACTGAATATTATTAATCAAATCATTTACAAGATATTCTACTACAATCATCATATGATTGGCTCTCTGGGAAGACATACAACCAACTATCCACTTTCTTAAAAGTCGACCTGTCAGGGATTTGGTGCCACTGACAATGTTGTCGATGGTACTGACTTTCTGCAAACTTTCATGTCAATGGTATCAAAATTTATTGAAATCCCTGTTGAAAAATAAGAGCAGGTAGGTTCCACCGACAATGTTGTCGATGGTACCAATAGTACTGCCTACACACCACACAAAAGAATCAAGTCACCTTTATTATATCAATTAAACATCTCCTTAGACATTTACAAACTGTAAGTAATGCAAAGTCCTAAACAAAAGATAAATTATATAAATGAAAAAGAATGAGTTGCACCCCGCATTCACCCTTATCTAATGTCCTAGGCTCGACAAGCAATCTAGCTCAGCTACACATAGAAGCTCAATGAGATTCAACTCCTCCTCTTCATGGACCACTTATCCTCCATAATAATGTTGCAATGGTTGTCCATTAATCAAGATAGTCTTGAAGCCATCACTTATGTCTATGATGCCATGAGGTAAAACTTTGACCACCACTTAGGGTCCACTCCATCGGGACCTCAACTTCCTTGGATTTAGTTTCATCCTAGAATTAAATAATAGCACATGTTGACCTATTAAGAGAATCTCTATGATGAATTCGTCGGTCATGGATCTTATTCATTCTATCCTTTGAAATTCTTAAATTTTCATATGCATCTAGCCTAGTCTCATTCAATTCATTTAATTCTAATATGCACTTTCTCCCTACACTAGATAGATCAAAATTTATTTTTTTCAAGGCCCACTTGGCCTTATGTTCTAATTCCATGGGCAAGTGACATGACTGCCCATAAACTAACCTATAAGGGATCATGGCTATGGGTGTCTTAAAAGATTCTCTATAATCCCATAGAGCATAATTCAGTTGCATGCTCAAATTTTTCCTACTTCTTGAAACTTCCTTTTCTAGAATCACCTTTATTTCCCTATTTGACCCATCAACTTGTCCTTGAGTCTTGGGGTGTATAGGGTTCCCTAAACTATGTTTCACTCCATATTTACTCAAACGTGCCCCATATTTTCTTTTTGTGAAGTCAGAACCTTCATCACTAATGATCACTCTGGGCACCCCGAACCTACAGAAAATATAATCCTTCACAAAATGACGTACAATTTGTGCATCATTGGTGTGGGATGGAATTTTTTTCACCCATATTTACATATTGTCAACTACAAGTAAAATGTAAAAATTAGAATTATGACACAAAGTTTCCCATAAAACCAATGCCCCAAAGATTAAAAACCTCCACTTCATGAAATGTATTAAGTGGCATATCATGTTTTCTAGAGATGTTACCAAACCATTGGCATTAGTCACAACTCTGCATAAAATCGTAGGCATCCTTAAACAAAGATGGCCAATAAAATTAAATCTCTAAAACCTTATATGCCATACTTGAGCTAGCATGGTGTCCCCCTATAGGCAAAGAACGGAAATGATAAAGTACACTCTCAAACTCGCACTCGGGAACACATTTCCTCAGAAAGCAATCTCTAGACTACTTAAGCAATATAGGATGTACCATACATAGAACCTCAAGGAATGTAAAATTTTCTTTTTCTCCTAATATCCCCAGTCTTCTGGTAATCCTACACATGACAAATAGTTCACTATGTTTGAAAACCAAGGATCTTTATTTTTCATAGCAAAAAGTTGCTCATCGGGAAAATCTTCAATAGTTGGGATCTACAACCCCAACTCATTCACTCTCTTCAAATAAGACAAATGACCTTATACTACATTCTTTCCTCCTACCTTATCTTTGATTTCTATATCAAACTCATGTAGTAACTGATAACACCAATTTTTGTGATGTTTTTGCCCTTTATTCTGTTATCAAAACTGCCCTTTTCTGCTATTTTCCTCTCTTTTAGTACTTTCGCAATAATTGGCCAAGCAACGCTCTTAATCCAATATTTCCATCTTTTGCAGAGTTTTTCCTCATTTTGGTACTATAAGGCCATCCCGGCCCACAAATAAGTCCAAGTCTGCATCGGCCTTCCTGACGCCCGATACGACCTCTGCCCGACAAGGTGGAGCGACACAACAACGCACGACAAGGGGATGCCGCGCAAGAAGAAACTGACGGATGACACCTCTTCCACCCGACACGGAGCCAAACTTGCCACGCCCACCCAAGCTTGTCACGCGACACAACCACCCACCGGCAGGCGCCGCCCGTCACGTGACCGATAGCGGACACCCCTGTGTCAAGCGACACCAATATCGGTCACCCACCGACCCGCGAATAAGGAGGACATGTGGAGCTTCGAGCACCATAACTTCCCCCAACTGCTGCCTATAAATAGCAGCTACAGGAATCCGAAAAGGCAATTTGGACAGTTGGGAACTTTGAGCGATCTTCGGAGGAAAACTTTGAGAGAAAGAGTATCGCACCCCATTGCTCGTGCCAGGCAACTCTAGGTGAGCTCTTCCTCATCATGAGAGGGAGGGGATGGTTCACTTAGGACCGTCTCGGGCGACACTGCGGGCCGATATCGGCCAACGTAGATGAGCGACACAAGTGCCGGATAGTAGAACGCGTCGCTCCATGCCCGACACGATATCAAACCCGATACGCTTCGCCCGTCATGCGCGCTGCCCGAGAGGGTGCTCCCAACATGAGCGTATCGGCCAGGGTCCTTGAGCGATACAGTTGGTCGTCGTAGTGTTCCGCCCGACACTGTTGTATCGGGCTAGGCTCCTGACCGGTATCGAGTTGGAGAGCTACAGTATCCTGTCGTCCTTCTACATCAAGAAGGCGACATCTATCTTAAATTTTGTTATTTAATTCTTTATTTACGCAATGTATTAAGACCTTTAATGTTTATGGAAATAGAAAAGCTTAATTACTTGCTGCTCTATGCTTGGTGCAAAATGTTGGATGACTACTCTGTTTGATATCTGAACTCTAGCTTGCATGTTTGGATCGCGTTTCGCTTAGCTACCGAATCGTGTTTTCCCGTTGCAACAACTTCGAGAGTTGTGTTGTGGCTCTAGTGTTTGGTCCGATTCTGGAGTACGAGAGTGCCTGAAACGGAGTTGTTTCAGTAACATTCCATTCTAACTTAAGTCCAACAACCTCGAGAGGGGTGTTGATGCTTGGTTTGAGGTACCCACTCTGAGAGGAGGGGTGCAGGATGTTACTGCTGCCGCTTGTTTTATTGAAGTCTTATCCTTCGTACCTTGCTCTAGCTCTAGTTTTATCTTTCTATTTTCGTTGCATGAAAACCCCTAAAAACTTCTAAATGAATAAAACCTTAATATTTCTAGTAGCTCCAGTTGGAGATAGTTTTCCTTGTTTTGTTTGTGACATCTTGCCGTTTCCCTTTTGGGAATTTATATCTCTATACATGTCGGAGTGTAGCGTGTCGATTCTGGGTTCTCAACACTACCACCCTTGTCCTTGTGTTCGACCCCGTATATCTACTTCGACCCCGTAAACAAAGTTGTGGGGGCCTAGAAGGATTCAGGTTTATAAATGTAAAAGTCCGACTAACTTCAAATCTGCCTCCATTTTTGGACGCGCGATTTAGGCTGGTCAACTTTTTGGTGCCGCTGCTGGGGAACAAGGCAAAATGATACTGTAGACAAATCTGAATCCACTAACTACACTCCCATGCCTCAAGCTTAGAAATGAGTTTGACAACACTCTTTTTCTTTTTTTTTTTGATATTATTTTCCTAAAAATAAAAATTCAATTTTCTAAACTTGATTTTTCATGCCATTTCAGGAACTCTGAAGAATAGTGATCTGTTCCACCGTGCTCCGACACCACTCGACTGCTCAATCAAGCTCGATCATCAACACCATGCCTCCCCGTGTCGACCCACAACACTCTGAAGGGGAACGACAGGGAAGACCTAGGAGTGAATCACCACCGCCAGTTGGCGATGACCGCTACGATGGCAACAATAGGCTTGAAGATCAGGAGTCAGAACACTCTGAGGAAGAACATCCTCAAGCTAGGTGTCGCCATCGCCAACGGAACCGGAGGAACCTAGATCAGGCACGCCACTAACGAGACGATGACAGCGACGACTCTGAGGAGGTAGAAAAGACGCTGAGGGAGTTGGCGTCTACAAAATCCAACAACTCCAGATAATGCGGCCAACTTTGAGCTCAAGCCTTCTGTGATCTCCATGATCCAGAACAAAAGCTTCAGGGGAAGTTTGAAAAATGACAACCCCTACCATCACCTCGATGCCTTCAAGAACATCTACGACACAATAAATATGTGAGGGGTCCCCCAGGAGGTTATATATTGCAAAGGCTTCATCTTTTCCCTGGAAGACAAAGCACTATCCTGGTACCTTGGGTTATCCCACCAGTCTTTGAACGGATGGGGAGCGTTAGCCGACGCTTTTGTAAATAAGTTTTACCCCACTGAAAGAACGGTCAGAAACCGGAAGAAAATAACCTCCTTCACGCAAAAGCCAAATGAAAGCCTCCACGACGCCTGGGAGCGATTCCAGGAGTACTTGAGGGATTGCCCCCATCATAATTACAAGAAGGGCTTCCTCTTCACCACCTTCTACAATGGCTTGACTCCCGAAGAAAGGGTGTCACTGAACGCGGCAGCGGGCAGTGACTTCCTAGGGAAGAAGCCAAAGAAGTCCGAGATGATTATCAAGAACATGGCTGAGCTAATGGTCGGTGCTGAGTTTGATCGATCTGATAGAGGACAAGCAAAGAAGGTAGGTGAAGGGTCCGCCCTAGAGTCTAAGGCGCTAGAGTCAATCCCTTCGCAGATTCAGAGAATTGCTACTGATGTTAAACAATTGTGAGAAGCTGGCAGTAAAGGTAAGAAGCTAGTTGAAAAAGTGATGAAATGCATTACGTGTGGAGAAGGAGGTCACGGGGTGGACAATTGTGTCTACACCCGACCAGAAGCGGACAACGACTCCGACTCAGAAGACGAAAGGACATAGAATGTCTCCTACATGAACTTTAAGAGGCCAGATCACCCTGGCTTTAATTACGGTAACAAGGATGCAGCCGAAAATTCGCATCAGCTGCACACCTCGGCCAAGCCAGCACAAACTTTTGAAAAGAGAGGAGGATCCGACCAATATACCAAGAGCAGCCAATTCCAACCAGCAAAAGGCAATTTCCAAGCATCGGGAAAGTACCAAGGTCCAAACTGAGAACAGGATAATAGAGCAAGCCAATCTGATGTGATTGGCCAATTGTTTGATTTCGTTAAGAAACATGATACCATCAATAACCAACTAGTGCAAAGTGCACTGTCCAATTATGGTGTTTTGAACTCATTACCGGTACAGTTGGCAGACATGCAGACACATCAATGCCAAATCGACCAGCAGCTAGCTCAGCTCGCCGAGATCATAAAGAACCCGTCGAGGAAGATCTCGTCCAACACTGAACCAGCCAAGAGATCGGGACAGTAACTGCGGAGGAGAAGAATGAAGAAGAAGCCAAAGACGTCCAGCTGAGGATGGGAAACTCAGCGCTTCTCATGAGGCATCCCGAACTGCTTTTTAAATTCCTAGTATAGGGTGCATTTACTTTCATTCTAGTCGAACATTTCAAAAATTATGAACAATATAGACTGTAATAAGGCCCAAGTCAGCACATGCGCCACATGCGCTGACTCTTATGTTTTATGGGTCACCGCTTTATCTTTATCAACCGTGATGGGTAATACCCTCTGATGCCGAGAGATTAGCCTTAGGCCAATGATGTTTTACTCATCAGCCGCAGTTTGAACCTCTTTGTTTTCATGTCGTATCGGGAAGCAACCCAATCGGCGCTATGAATGCGCCCATATCGGGTGGTGGAACTTTGGGGATCGCAAGGGTCGTGCCGACGGATGGACTTGCCCGACTTACGTGTTGCCCTAACGGCCGACGCGTGCCCCAGATTTACTTGTTTCACCCTGGTTGAGTTTGCTATATAAAGGGGTGAGTTTTTACCGTGTCGAGCTCCTTGCCTTACTGTTTTCACGCTCCCGTATCGTGCTAAAACCTTGTGCTTTTTCTCCTGTGTCGCACAAGACTGCCATGCTCTCGTATCGTGCGGAAGTTCAGATCACAGCAAGGTATAGCCCGACAAACCCTATCGCCCGGCAGACCGTGCTGCCCGACACGTTTCTTTCTTCAAGCAAGTAGTTTATCGGTCTTACGGTTCCTATGATGAGAAGCCTTGTATCGCCCGATATGGATGTCGCGCAACGTACCTTTTATTCACATTTTCCCGATACACCATGTCGGGCGATAGCCGTGTTGCCCATCTTTGCACCACCTAGCCTGTTTTTGTTATCGGGCGACACGTTGCTTTCCTTTCAGGAAGACCTTATCGGGCATCTTATCTTGGCGCCACCTTATCGCCCAACACGCCCGTATCGAGCGACAGACCTAACGTGTGTTTATCACCTTATCGCCATGTTCATATCACAGGTTTGATCTTCGGATGTGACGGGCGATACCCATCTCTAGTATCGGGCACAAGACTTCACCTCTGAAAACCGAGTGTCGCCCGATACGTGGTGTGGGACAATCTTTGTACAGAGAAATACCTGGTCGCACATTCATTCTGTACTTTTTCAAAGCATCAACACATTTATTTAATAGAGGTATTTTCTTATTGTTTTACAGAAATGACCCGCATCAAGACAACTGTTGTCCCTGTTGACACACAAGGCAGGAGAATCTACCGAGAGACTACTACTGAAGGGAATACTGCCAGGCCTAAGCGCCCGAACCCAGGACCATCTGGGGCGTTGACAGCAGAGAAGAGGGCTAGGGTTGGAGAAGTGGCGGCTCCAACTCCAACACCAACACCTCTAGCAGCAACAGAATTCCCGGAATTCTTGTCGGGAAGTTTCAAGCCAAGAGACGACGAGCACACTCGCCGATATGCTGAACTAGTGACCAAGGTCTACCGACCGAGTAGGTTCTTCCATAAGGCCTCGTTTGCTGAACTAGGGATCGTGGGGAGGCTGAAGGGCGTCCTCGCTGCGGCAGGGCTGAAGAAGATCTGCTTCAGTCGGTCTTCTTCTTACCCAAACTTACAATGGAGTTTATGTCTTCTCTCCACTGGGTAAAGAATTTTGCGGCGGAGAGAGAAGAATTTGACGGTCCAGACAGACTCCCGGCCCGACTTTACAATTCGGAGTACACCATCTCCGAGAAGCTCTTGAATAAGATCTTCTCTTCCAACGAGGAGGAGAAGAATCAAATGGATAACGATGAGAGGATCACCGAGGGAGACGGGTTCAATCCCGTGGAGCTCTGGAGCAAGATAACCGGCGAATCTTTGTTCAAGCCGGGAAGAAAGGTGGTGGCAATGCACTCCTGCTTTTGGAGAATAGTGCACAAACTGGTGGTATGCTTGTTGTTAAGCAAGAATGAGTCCAGTAACATATACACAAAAGAACTCCACGTCATATGGCACATAATGGAGGGCCGAGTGATCACTCTTGGGCGGTTCTTGCTGAACAGACTGCACCCGATGAAAGAAGCCACCAAGGAGTACTGCATGGGCGGCATCATCAACCTAGTCACGGTGGGACTCAGGTACCCGAAAGAGTCGCGCAGCCTTTCAAGGACGCAAGGGGATGAGGTGATTGACAACAAGTACCTGATGAGGACCAACATCATTAGGAAGGAGGGGAGAAAATTCTTCTACAAGTTTTCAAGGACGGACATACTCCTCCCGCTTCCTCGCTGCACCGACTACGACGAAGACAAACTGGTCTTCACCGCTGCCGAAATTGAAGCTATAGCGAATGACACAGCTTACACCACCACGAACAGGGCCCCGGAGAGGGCAGTTCCAGAGCTACCAACGACAACTGCTGATAGAGTTGTCGTTGCTCCAACCATATCAGCCACCGCCACAACAAGGACGGTGGTAGCTAAGAAAGAACCGGTGATCGTTGAGGTCACCGGGACATACTACGAGATCTGCCGCGGGAGAAACGGTCGCAGCTCCCGTTACTGCTTCAAGGCCTGCAGAGGTAGAAGAGGAACTTCAGCAGGGCGACAACAAGGGGGTGTTCAACGAGATCCTGAGGGAGCTCGGAAGAACACCGACACTGCCACCGAAGTCCCCACCTACAGCAGTTGAGAAGGTCGCCGACAGTGCAGAGGTGGAGCAGAGTCCGCCCTCACCACGGCCATCCCCACCTAGATGAAAAGGCAAGACGGTGGCAACTGAAAGAGCGTCGTTGCCTCGCCTGGAGGCATCTGGAACGTGAACGATTCTGATAGATTCTACCTCGCCTAGTAGACCGTCGCGTGAGCAAGATGCCGCGAGGAAGGAAGGGAGACCCACCGGAGCTCCCCCGTCGCTCAGAAAGATGCTCGTGCATGAGCTCGATAATTTGCGGGAGGTAACAGATATCAACTCTTCTGCTTGTATTTCCCTAACCCGCAAATTTGTGTCTTTCCAAAACAGGCTGGATAGCCAAGAAAGAGAGCTGCTGACTCTAGCGAGCCTTCCCGGCGAACTAGAGGCCTTGAATGCAACAATGCAGCAAGTTCTCCAATGACTCAACAAGATCGAGGAGAGGCTGGACAAAAGTGACGATCATCTGCGCCGAAGGCAGTCGAGAAGGTTGTCGTCGCCACCCAGCCGTGGCTCTCCTCCTTCTTTGTCAACTTCCCCCTCGGGAATAGCATCCTCCTCCTCCTCTAGCGGGCGATCCTCAATGCCCGAGGAGGGGACGCAACAAAGGTCAGCCGAAGGAGCTCCAGCCGGACAAGAGAGCTCCTTAGGCTTGGGAGATGCAAACATCTCCGTCCCCCTAGATGAAGTCGAAGACAATAGCGTAGATATCAGCATCAGGGGAGACTCTTCTGAAGAGTCTGAGGGAGAGAAGGGGGATGTCTACACTGTTAATCAAAGACATCTACCCCGAGGAAGGCGCTCGATGGCGGACAGATTCCGTGAGCCATCCAAGATACCCTCCTTCGATATGGTCAACTTTGACAGACAAGCCATCGGATACCTAATGATCAGAGACCAGAAGCTGCTGAATAAGGTCTTACGATCGTAGGCAGATGAAGATGACGTCATCTGGACCGACGACTACCTCTCCGTGCGATGGAAGGTTCTTCACAGCATGTTCCGTACGCCGGTCGTGGTCGGCAAAAGACTGTTCAGGGTCCTGGAGAATGTGATAATAGAAAATATCGACAGAAGGACAGGTCGGAGAGCACTATACACAGCCACCCCGACCTTGGCAAGAAGGCTGATGAAGGGAGATCCAGACTCCTGTGCGGTGTTTGACATGCTGCAGCACATTGAAGAGCATAGGTCGAACCTGGTGTTAGCCACGTACAAGCACCAGAACGTGTGGTTTCTCTGCATAGTAGACCTCAGAAACCGCGACGTCCAGCTGCTGTGTTGCAGCAATGATGAAGTGCCACGCTTCGAAGGTATTTTCTACCGGCCGGAGGACAAGAAGCTGAGACTCCTGCCACTGCGTCTGCTACGAGCTATAAAGCAAGGAAGCCAATGACACCAAGGTCCTTGGAACTTCTTTACTCTCCGAGACCTCCCCGTCCAGGTAGAAAAGGGGAGTGGAAATAGCGCTTTCGCCATCCTGAGTGCCATTGAGGTGCTCAATACATTTGGAAACTTGAGAGCCCTCAAAGGCAGGTGCTTCTATCAACGAAGGGGCATTTACGCCATGCTGCTGATCAAGGACAAGTGCTATTTCCAGGACGTAGGAGTACCGGAGCACCTGCTGGACAGTGACCTGGAAGAAGACTCTTCTCAATCCAGTAGCTCTTTGGAAAAAGAAGAGGAGATAGCAACCGAAACCTATGGGGCAGCCAAACAGTTGGCGGTCCTGAAGAAAGTGCACGGGAGGGAAGACACTGCTTTTCCTGAAGCTTTGGAAGGCTGATCAAAAATGTCGACCGCTTTTCGTGTGAAACTCTCACACAGGAGCAGGTCAACGTAATCCAGCTGAAGTTAGCTGATTCTACCCCATCGGTTGTCGCCTTTCAGGCAGGCAATGTCATAGTCCCAGTCGATTATCTAAGGGACATGGTGAAGGAAGGAGGGTGCTTGGATGTAATAGTTGCAGCCACTTACATCCAATATATACAGCCAAAGCTAGAACATGCATACATAGCCCATCCTATGTTGTTCAACGACATTTGCCTCGCCGATGAAAAAGGAGCGAAGCAAACATTTCTACAGGAATTGGCGAGCGAAGTTCCCCGCAAGATCTTCCTCCCCGTTCTACATGACAACCACTGGACGCTCCTAACAGTGTACACCCGACAATGAGCAGGAATTTTCTACAATAGCTCAGACAACAACAAGAACCATCCAGTGTCGTGTACATATGAACCTTTGACATCTTTCGAACGCTTGGTCTGAAAATACTACGACGAGGTGGAAAAGATGATTCAACCATTCCTGGATACACAGGCAAGCAAGTGGCACGAACTCCAGTTCTGCCACCGCAGTCCGCAGCAACTTCCCTTATCCAACGACTGCGGCATCTACGTCCTGGAATGGATAGCGAATAAAGAAACGCATGACCAGCTCCACCACATTGTCTATCACAGCAGAAGGGGAGAATATGTGTGGGAGCTTCTGTCTGACGCAAGCGCAACCTCACTGGAATAAACATTACCTCCCCTTATCTACTTCACAACTCTGGGACAGAGTATGGAGTAAGTTTGGGGGGGTACCATGTACCAGCGAGGGAGGTACAAAATTTTGAAAAAAAATTCTGAATTTTCTAACTTAATTCTTTCATTCGTTTGTCTCAAATTCGTTATTCTTTTGTTTTTGTTGTGTACATATATATTTTCATACCAAAATTTTGGAAATCCTTTTTGTTTATATCATTCCCATGCATATGTACAAAGTTGCTAGTAGTAAAAACCTATTGCAACTTCTTGAAAAGTTAGTTTTCTATGTGTGCTTAACGAGATACAAGTTCTATTATATGTTTTTGATAATGTTGCCTCAAACGAACAAAAGATTATGTTTTTCCATGCCAAAAATTTCAAAAATATATGTATATATAATAATCTCGCAAACAGCTAAGAGATGAGTATGGAGAAGGAAAAAGCTGCCCAAATAGCAGAAATCTCTTTGTTTTCCCTCACCCAACGAAAATCCCAAAAAGAGAAAGAAGCCTTATGAGTGTGAATAAAAGCATGAGAGTTGTTCCAATAAAAGAAAAGAAATATATATATATATATATATATATATATATATATACACACTTGTTTTCCAAAAGTACCCATCAGTACCCATCTTTAGGCATGGTAGATCCAGAGCATTGGTACGTAGGATGTGAAATCACTGCTCTAAAGCCAACTGGCTTGGACTGCAGGGACCACTTGCCCGCTAACAGACCCTTACCTGGTTGGACCGATGGGAAACAAGAAAACCCCAAAAAGCCTTAGCCTACCCTATACACTACTTTCTGCCCCAAAAATAAAGTTGTTTGGTGTGTAAGATAACTTCGGAATAATACAACAAAGTCTCGCCGAAGCTGTAGAGAAGAATCTTATTTAAAGATAATAAGGCAGGAAAAACTAAGTCTTTTGTTCGTAGTGAGACAACATTATCTCTAAGGCATTACGATTCTTGTTTCACCTTTTGAACAGAAAGCTACTCCGAGCAAAAGAAGCATCACTAAATAGAGTTTAAATATTGATTGAGGACAATCAAAACACTAAGTTTGGGGGAGTTGATAATACCAATTTTTGTGATGTTTTTGCCCTTTATTCTGTTATCAAAACTGCCCTTTTCTGCTATTTTCCTCTCTTTTATTAGTACTTTCACAATCATTGGCCAAGAAACGCTCTTAATCTAATATTTCCATCTTTTGTAGAGTTTTTCCTCATTTTGGTACAATAAGGCCGTCCCGGCCCACAAATAAGTCCAAGTCTGCATCGGCCTTCCTGACGCCCGATACGACCTCTGCCCAACAAGGTGGAGCGACACAATGACACACGACAAGGGGATGTCGCGCAAGAAGAAACTAACGGACGACACGTCTTCTACCCGACAGGGAGCCAAACTCGCCACGACAACCCAAGCTTGTCGCTCGACACAGCCACCCACCGGCAGGCGCCGCCCGTCACGTGACCGATAGCCGACACCCCTGTGCCGAGCGACACCAGTATCAGCCGTCCACCGACCCGCGAATAAGGAGGACACGTGGCGCTTCAAGCACCATAAATTCCCCCAACCACTGCCTATAAATAGCAGCTACAGGAAGCCGAAAAGACAGTTCAGACAGTTGGGAACTTTGAGCAATCTTTGGAGGAAAACTGTGAGAGCAAGAGTATCGTGCCCCAGTGCTCATGTCGGGAAACTCTAGGTGAGCTCTTCCTCATCCCGAGAGGGAGGGGATGGTTCACTTAGGACCGTATCGGGCGACACTGCAGGCCGATATCGGCCAACGTAGATGAGCGATACAAGTGCCCGACAGTAGAACGCGTCGCTCCATGCCCGACACGATATCGAACCCGATACCTTCACCCGTCATGCGCGCCTCCCGAGAGGGTGCGCCGCCCGACATGAGTGTATTGGCCAGGGTCCTTGAGCGATACATTTGGCCGTCGTAGTGTGACGCTCGAGAGGGTGTGCCGCCTGACACTGCTGTATCGGGCTAGGCTCCTGACCGGTATCAGGCTGGAGAGTCGCAGCAGCTTGTCGTCCTTCTACATCAAGAAGGAGACATCTATCTTAAATTATGTTATTTAATTCTTTATTTACGCAATGTATTAAGACCTTTAATGTTTATGGAAATAGAAAAGCTTAATTACTTGCTGCTCTATGCTTGGTGCAAAATGTTGGATTACTGCTATGTTTGATATCTGAACTCTAGCTTGCATGTTTGGATCGCGTTTTGCTTAGCTACCGAATCATGTTTTCCTGTCGCAACAACTTCGAGAGTTGTGTTGTGGCTCTAGTGTTTGGTCTGATTCTGGAGTACGAGAGTGCCTAGAACGGAGTTGTTTCAGTAACATTCCACTCTAACTTAAGTCCAGCAACCTCGAGAGGGGTGTTGATGCTTGGTTAGAGGTACCCGCTCTGAGAGGAGGGGTGCTGGATGTTACTGCTGCCACTTGTTTTACTGAAGTCTTATCCTTCGTACCTTGCTCTAGCTCTAGTTTTATCTTTTTGTTTCTGTTGCATGAAAACCCCTAAAAATTGCTAAATGACTAAAACCATAATCTTTCTTGTAGCTCCAGTTGGAGATAGTTTTCTTTGTTTTGTTTGTGACATCTTGTTGTTTCCCTTTTGGGAATTTATATCTCTATACCTGCCGGAGAGTAGCGTGTCGATTCTGGGTTCTCAACACTACCACCCTTGTCCCTGTGTTCGACCCCGTATATCTACTTCGACCCCGTAAACAAAGTTGCGGGGGCCTAGAAGGATTCTGGATTATAAATGTAAAAGTCCGACTAACTTCAAATCCGCCTCCATTTTTGGGCGCGCAATTTAGGCCGGTCATTAACGAAATCCATATAATAAACCTTGGTCAGTCCACAAAGTCACCTTTGCCCCTATTAAATATTGTCTAAATTTCATGAAGGCAAAGACAAAGGCTAGAATTTCCTTCTTCATGGCAGTATAATTAAGTTGAGCATCATTAAGGTTCCTAGACGCATATTATATGACAAAATAAACACAATCTTTGCATTGACTCAATACATACCCTACTACGTAGTTTGATGCATCACACATCAATTCGAAAGGTTGGTTATAACATGGATATACCACCAAAAGTGTGTAGATCAATTTATCCTTCAAGATCTCAAACAATTTTAAGCAGAGATCATCAAAATTAAATTCCACATATTTTCTAGCAGCTCGAAATGTGGTTTAACAATTTTTGAAAAATCTTTTTTGAATCAATGATAAAAGTTGGCATGTCCTAAGAAACTCCTAACTCCTTTAACTAAATATGATGGGGTAGCTTAGAGATTACTTCTATTTTTACTGAATTGACTTTCATCCCTGTTTTGAACACCTTGTGTCGCAATATAGTCCCTTCACTCATCATCATGTGGCATTTCTCTCAATTCAGAAAAAGATGAGTGTCCTCACATATTTGGGAGATTCTATCAAGATTGGAAACAGTCCTCAAATGACTCTCCATAGGCCCAAAAATCATCCATAAAAATTTCAATACATCACTCTACCATTTCGGAAAAAATAGTGGGCATGCATCATTGAAATGTATTCAGCACATTGCAAAGACTGGATGACATACGAAGGTAGGAAAAAGTACCATAGGGGCAAGTGAAGGTAAACTTCTCTTGATCATGTGGTTCTATTGAGATCTGATTGTAACCAGTGTAACCCTAAAAAAGCAAAATTGTGAGCAACCATCAAGACTCTCAAGGATTTGATCAATGAACAGGGGAGGAAAATGCTATTTCAATGTGGTAGCATTTGATTGAAGATAGTCAATACAAACTTTCCACTCAATCACTAGCCTATTAGAAACTAGCTCACTCACTGAATTTGTAGTGACCGTGATTCTCCCCTTATTAAGAGTTTCTTGGGTTGGGATAAACCATTTATAATCTAAAATATCATAGATTATACCTGCCAATAAAAGCATTACCAACTCTTTCTTCACCAAATTTGTAATGATAGGATTTAGACACCGTAGAGGTTGTGCTACCGATTTTGCTCCTTCTTCAACCTGATCTTGTGTTGACAAAGACTAGGGAAATCCCCTTGATGTCAACAATGGACCACCCATATGCATCCCAATGATTCTTTAGAATGATGGCTAGTTGCTTCTCCTCCTTTAGACTTGGTGATGCATGATTTATGAATGGAAGTTTGTTGTCTACTTACAAGAATGTGTACTCCACCCGTAGTGGTAGTGGCTTCAATTCCAACTTATAATTACATTGTAAGGATGGGGCAAATGGTAGAGGCGGCGGCCCTAAATCTTCATAGTGTTTTGAATAGAAGAAAAAGTGTCTTCAGAAACAAGGAACACTCCTCAAGTGAATGTTATTTATACAGTCATCCACCAAGGTCACGAGACAAGCTTCTAATGGTAAATGGCGCTATGCCTATGTTGTAATGATCGTAATCAAACCGACAACAAAATCATTACTAATTATGCAGAATAATCATAAACAGCGGATGAACTAAATCACTAAAATTTAAAACAATTTTGCAAGGATATCCTCTCCCAAAAATTCTTACTGAAAGATCCACAACTTATACATATCATGATTCACATCATACATACACTATTTCATCTCATCTTGTGGACAACATATAACCGTTGCTCTGTCAAAACATATACAGAAGCAACATAAAATCTCGAGGCTTACAAGCCAAAATCCTCATATCATTCATGATACCATTACAAACTGACCCCCAAAGACATGAGAGTACAGAGATGACACATAGGACTTCTATCTACAAGACAAGACAAGAAGTATAGTCAACCTGAGCTATTACTGCTACCCCAGCTGTTGCTCTCCCTCTTTAGAATGGTCTCTACCTCCTCGTACATGTTCACCTAAAAATTATGGATCCCACGGGGTGAGACAATTGTCCCAACAAGAGATATAACTCTCCGCCAACCATATTATTATCACAGATAAACATTATGAAACTGAGCAGAGGTTCTTTTATATTAATAAGCAGGATTAATCATTGTATGAATAGGACAAAGTAATCCCTTTACTTAAGAAAATGATGCATTTATCCATGGTAGAGTAAAAAATCATCTATCCATTATACAAGAAATGTAAAGAAACATAAATAACATCTATCATCTAAGATGTATATATGAAGTGTACATCAACCAATGTTTTCCGTATTTTATCCTTAAGCAAATACGCTATACGACTGATTACTTTTTACAATCACACTTATGCCCTGAGATGATGAAATATACCGTACACGCTCCAACCGACCACAAAACTTCTCACAAATTGGTACCATACAAGGTCAATGGAAGAGCCAGCTTCCAAGACCTTTGTTGTCCCGATCAGTACAAGACCACTGGCAGTGACATCTCGTGTCAATCTGCTAAAAGAGCATGCCAAGGTATAGTGGCATCTTCGCTCAGAGCTACAACCGTAGCATGCACTCTCTTAGGGGAACAATAGACACACAACCATCCCCAGTTATAAAATTAATGAGTCATGGCATATAGCCATACTCTGAGCCACGGGCCAGTTCACTGTGCTCATTACTGAGTCTATGACCAATGTCGCACTCGTGCCAAGATATGGCATATAGAGAATCCCCAATTTTTTTTCGAGTTCATAAGGGGATCGTCTCACATATGGTCGTCCAAGCTTACGCCCCCACATATTTAAAAATATGCACTCCAGGTTGTCCTGTGGGAAAAACCGGTTTCACCATTCAGCAAATCCTGATGCTGATGGATCTATGGTTAGGGAAACTACATTTTATGGTTTCTAATGATATATTAAGTACATTATAGTATTCTTTTATCATTAAACAAGTTATAAGCATCAATAATAAACAAATGCTTCAAAGAAAGGTGTAATACATCTATCAAGTACGTTTCTAATCTTTGGAACACATTTAGATACATAACACTCGGGATCTAAGTCCCTCATCACATCACTAGGAATTCTCATCCCTTCACATCATCATCATCATAATTACTGGATCTGGGTATTCAAAACCTTAGATCACCACATAACATTGTTACCTCTGTAACATGTAACTATTAACTCTAGGTTCTCAGACCAAGGTATTCGTCTCACTTGTTGTACAAGTATTCCACATAGCTCACATGGTTTTATTAAACATCTTGTCACCTCTTACTAGGTAACAACTTATCTTTTAAGATATTAGATTGTAGAATCATTATACTTTATTGTACATATATTTAACATGGCTCAAAAGGCTCATTTAAATCTGGAACATGCACAACATCATATCTCATTCTGATCTATGCTCATCATCTCATGTTTCTTGAAGTTTGCACTTCATGGTAGAAATTCTAGTATTACATGGCATCATTATACCATTCAAGACAAATACATCCTACCCGTTATTAAGGTTAGGATTGTCTACATCGTCACCATGTGATATAAGAAAGTACATCCTTCCCATTATTAGGGTTAGGATTTCTTCATCTTAGCCAATTAGGGTTGTAGGAGTATACCCTCACCCTTCATTAGGGTTGGGTTTTCTTCTTATTAACCAATTAAGGATTCAAGATCATAATATCTAGAATAAAACCCTAATTCATACTCCACTCACCTTAGGAGTATCAATGCATATTTATCAACATGTTTATCACATATGTAAGAGTCTCTCTCTTGTACTTATTAGGATATTGATTGCATCATACTTTTTACTAAGTTGGTTCATTAATCCTCTTCAGGAACATTAGTTTACCATTAACAAATTTCATCATCTTTTATATTACAACTTACACAACACACAACATATGTCACTCAATCAAATACATATGATTGAAGTGTCCCTACCATATCGGGTATCAAGTTGTGTGTATATTAACATTTTATGCTTTAAGATACATTCTTTATTTCATGTCGTGTATCCATATCGGGCATGTGGTATAACCACATCACCATGTCAAGTTTTAGGGTATATCCCCTACAATCATATCATGTACCCATATTAGATTGATTATCGCTTAGTTCTTACAATTTCAAGGTAGCTTCATATCGGGCATGAGCTAGGTGCTTGACCCCATATAGGGTATAAGCTATATACTTGGTTCCATATCATGCACAAGGTGTGAACCATATAGGACATAGAGTGTATTCCTCATCATATATTGTTTAAGTGGTATATTACAAGATACCATATTGGTTTCCTATCTAGGATTATCATATTGGCTCTCCATGTTGGGTAACATATCATGTTACCATGTTAGCTAGACCCTTAGGATTATAACCTCATTATACCTTCAAGGATCAGCCCAATCATATAGTTACATGACAATCTTGGTGTCTAATTGAATTCTCTTACCACAATCCATTACACAAAGGATAGGGTATATCGAATTTCAATCCATCACCTAGGGTTTTCCATAATATCGGGTAGAATGGGCCATATCATGCATGAGGTATGAATTGGACCTCATATCGTTTACAAGGTAGAAGTAGGTGCTACACCTATCATCCAAGGAATATCAATCATATCGTCCATGTGGTATCACTCACCACTTACATTAGTTTACCCATCACCTTGGATTTCCAACTCAATATTGTTTAGAGTGTTCATTGTCTCTATAACGTGTAAGAGGTATAGGCTTAGACTTGTATCGTGTATAAGGTTTAAGTGGGTACCTCCCATATCGTTCATAAGACTTGGCTCATATCGTGTATGAGCTATCATTTATCTCCATATTGTGTTAACCCCCATCTTGGGTTTCATATCAAGTTTAAGGTATTTCAACGATATGGGGTTATACCATGTATTTCAATCCATGTCTTATACTATGCATAAGAATATGCTTAATCAACATATCATGCAAGAAGTGCTTGTTTGTCTCACTCACATTGGGTTACTCAGACTAGGGTTTTAGCATATCGATTTAGAAGTTTATCCTTGACCATATATCGTGCATGGAGTCTTTTCTTGACTTCCTATCATGCAAAAGGTGTATGGTTGACACCATATCCTGTTCAAGGTGTTAACTTCATCTCCATATCGTGCAAGGAGATATAAACCTTTAAACATATTGTGCATGTGTTGTATGTACAAAACCATATCGGGTTAGAGGTACTTGTTTGTGTACTTGAACCCAATATCACTTTATAAGGTGATACCATCTTCTTCAAGCTCTAGACCTTCGTTCTAACTGTTATAGTACATGGACAATAGATCTAAGAAACTACTAGAACTCATAGATTCATCAAATACTCCAGAAAATTTTGGAATTTAAAGTAGATCAACAAATATAGCAAGATAGGTGGTGAATAATAACATAGTTGGGTTCAAGTTATATAACCCTCCTTATGAACAACTTCAAAGATCCAAGCTCCAAAGCTTTACATTCCTATGGTTGAAGATGATCTTATCCAAGGTCCAAGGCTCGTTCACAACTCCTCCATATATAAGGAATCACCATAGTTAAGAACTTGGTGAAGAAGGAAAGAGAGGAATATCCATAACCCGAAATCCTACTTCAACCAAGGTTGAAGATGACCAAAGCCTTACCTTAAGCTTGGTGCTCGATCTCCCCTTGATCCTCAAGCTACTTTGCATGATATCTAAGAGGCTATGCATGATATCTCCAAGGAAGAGGGTTGTGCGGTTCCTAAACTTCCATAAGTAGGTGGAAGGTGAAGTATATATACTTGGGTTCATGAGATAAAGTATATAAAAGGTGTCTCCACCTTATGCTACCAGGCGACATGTGGCCATGCATGGTTGACACATGTACATGCATGAACACAAATATGTCTTTCCATGCAAGAGTCTTGAGGATAAATGAAAGACAATATCTCGGCCATTCGTTATCTTGTTGGGTAAGTTATCTCATCTTTATCTTATCAATAAAGCAAACCGATATACTTTTTGCAAGGAGCTTGCAACTCATCATGGACCACCCCCTTGAGGTGCTTTGATTTTCGTCGCCTTTTCTGAGGCTCAACAAACTGATAGGATACTTATACTATGGCTCCTTGGCTGATAGGGCTCCTATATCAAGTCTACAACTCGATACAACACATATACGGCTTTGCCTTTAATTCTTTCTTAGTCTTTTCATCACCAAGAGTATCATCACTCAAAGGTGATTCAAACATAGAGTATCCTTATCTCTCTCTTTTTTAAAAGATACATAGAAAGAGTAGGGACACTCTAGAGGTGGTAATTTACATTTCTACCCTATATTTTGGGTAAATTACAAATTGTACCAAAATTGGTGCACAAAGTATTAGCATTGTTCAAACAAGTTATAACTTGGGATTTAGGCTTTCCATAAGCCACCACTTAGAATAATTCTCTCTCTTATGATACTAAAATACTTAGAACACATTCGACATGTGACATAGTGTAATGTAACCCCTCATCTTGGGAAAATTGCACTTTTCACTCAGACTATCATATAATGCACAAATAGTTTACAATTAAGCTCAAACTTGAAAATAAACTTCAAAAGAAGCCTTAAATACTTTTCAAAATATTAGAAACGGCTTTTAAGTAACTTACTTAAGAAAAACTTCTAGGGTTAAACCATAACCCAGGTCAGGGGTGTAACAATTATAAACCCCTAACAAGGATTTTGTCCCCAAAATCCTGAATGAAAGAAGACAATTGTTATTCAAGCATCATATCATCAAGTATTCACATAAAGTTTTATTGTCATGGAGATTCCATATATATTTGATCAATTCCACTTAGGGTTATCATAAAATCTACCATACAGTATACACATACAACTATATTTTCATTAATGACTGTAGTGTATATTCTGTGTCAGGTAACACTTCCTAGGTCTAAGAAGTGTTATTCATACTTCGGATAATTCAGGTGTCAAACCTCACTCAGTTTTAGCATATCTCATTCATGGAGAGATTGTAGTTATGTTCTGTTACCCTTTTGGGACTACAAGTCTTATCATACATCTTCAGTACTACTCTAATCTGTTGACACAACACAAAACTTTCTTATGACTTATACCAACTATCTTCCTAGTTGTACATTTTTTGTCATAAGGAAAGGCCACATATTAAAGAAGAACTTATCTCAGAGGCATCTCTAGATGTTATATTTATGCAGAGCATAAACCCCTAACATATGATCTCCATACTATAGTTATCTTGAGGTTGGCCCTTCTAGGTAACCAAACATTATTCATCTTATCAGGAGTCATATTCTCACTTTCCCATTCCACCTGGCACTTCTTGGATACCAAAATTCTTTACCTTAGTATCCTTCACATGTGTCAACAACACATCACATCCTCATTGTGTCCATCTCTTTGTTGTTAATACAAAAGCTAAACATACAAAAGGATCTTTCTTTCATTTTTTTTGGCACATTACCTAATACACATATCTTTATCTTAGAACCAAATTCCAAGACAAAATAATACTTTTCCATATATCCGTCAATAGAACACTTCTATCTCATGCACATCAGGTGTCATAAGACTCATTTGATTGCCATGTCCCTGAAAGGAAAAAACACAAAGAAACATATTCCTTGTATCACCCCATTATTACCCAGGTTTGTTCATCAAAGAGGAGACATTATCATCTCCTAAGATTATTGCATGAACTTTCAACTATTCATGAGTCATTTACTCTTGTTTCATCCTAGGTTCTTTGCCATTTGCATAGGAATTATATGGATGATTACATATCATCATTCCTTGCTTTGTTATTTCCTATCATGTTTATGAATATTTTATGATTTTATCACCTTTCTCATTTCCATATTATGGAAAAGATCTATATTATTCACACAGACTTTATCAAACATGGATCATCTCCCTTGTTCTTTTTCTGTTATCATGAGGATTATACTTTTTACTTCGTCATACACACAAATTGATCTGAGATCATCTCAGATTTAGATTTATTGCACTTAGGATGTGATAAAAATATACATGCCATATTTCTAGTTTCGTTATGCTCACTAGATTGTCTCAAAATGACTATTTGATCAGAGTAATCAAAAAGATAACAATCTAAGAGTTCCATACTTACCTTATCTTCAATAGTTGAATATCTGGCCTGGGTATACAAGTATTGAGATTAGGTAGTATGCACTTTGTTTAATATCATATTCTTTACTTTTCATATCATCAAAAATATAGGACTTAGCACCCCTGGATTTTCTCCAAGCATCACTTCTACACCTCACGCTCTTTCATATAGATAAAAGAAATTATAAAGCATTTTAAAGATTACTGAACAAAATCTAAGTTCTCACCTTCCTTATGTCCTCAATAGACTAGTCAAAGGAAGCTCAACAACAACTACTTTTCTTATACTTTAACAAATAAAATCATGAAGTGATATATCAGAATGACACTATTTCATCTGACATGTCTCAACTCATGGATTGATTACTGCCTCAAGCTGATTCTTTTCATAGAATCTTGTCGTTGCATGTTTACAACAATGTGCTCTATTGTTTGGTGCAGATGGACCTGCTCGGGACGTCTTTCTACTTCCTCATGTGCCACTGCTACACCATTGCATTTGAGAGTCTTATTGGCTCTGCCAAGGCGGTTGGGTCATTCCCTCCTTCTCTTTTACACAATGGGGTCTAATATGCCCAACCGGTCTATATTTACGACATATCTTATATGCATTCCCTAGTATTGTATGCCTTATGACCGATGTAGAAGCTAAAATTAAGATTTCTAATTGATGGAACATCTAGTCCTTTGCCCTTCTTTGGTAGCCACTGCCCTGGTGCATTAGACATTGGTTGCATTGGTGGTACCAAAAACTTCCCCTTTTTAGAACTACTAAGCATTTGTTCCCAAGTTTGGATAGTTCTTTTCTTACTTTCTACCTTATTATTCTTTTTCAGGATAGTCCTTTATAAAATGTCCTGGTTGCCTACACCTGTAGCAAACTCTGATTTTGTGTCATAACCTAATTCTTTTGACATTTTCCATTACTCGAACATAATGATGTTGATCAGGAATACTACTAGAGCCCAAAATTTCATCATAGGGGGATGGTATTCTTGGTTGTATTTCTTGTATTTGATCCTCAATATGCGCTAATGCTGTCATAACCAATCTGGTGAGAGCATTAAAAGCAGGTTTCTCTATCATGGTTGGAACAACACGGGGATTGTCAGGTAGTCGTTCTTCTCTTGCCTGATCCCTTGTACCTTCTCCTGGTGCAACAACATTACTTTCAACAATATGTTCCTTGTGTTCTCTAGACATCTTTAAGCTTTACTCTATCTTCTACATAAGCAGAAGTCACTATAAGATGTACTGGAGGACACTGGAACAAACTCAACACCTTAGTCCTATGTCTCTGTAGACTTAGCAAACCTAAGGCTCTGATACCAAAACTTGTAACGACCGCCATCAAACCGACAACCAAATCATTACTAATTATGTGAAATAATCATAAACAGAGGATTAATAAATATCACTAAAATTTAAAACCATTTTGCACGGAGATCCTCTCCTAGAAAATTCTTACTGAAAGATCCAAAACTTATACATATCATGATTCACATTATACATACACGATTTCATCTCATCTTGAGGATAACATATAACCGTTGCTCCATCAAAACATATACTAAAGCAAAATAAAACCTTGAGGCTTACAAGCCAAAATTCTCAGATCGTTCATGATACCATTACAAACTGTCTCCAAGGACCTGAAGTATAGAAATGATACATATGACTTCTATCTACAAGACACGACAAGAAGTATACTCAACCTGATTTGTTATTGGTGCCCCAACTGTTTCTCTCCCTCTGTAGAAAGGTCTCTACCTCCTCGTGCACGTCCACCTAAAAATTGTGGATCCCACGGGGTGAGACAATTGTCCTAGTGAGAGATATAACTCTCTGTTGACCATATTATTATCATAGATAAGCATTAAAAACCGAGCAGAGGTTCTTTTATATTAACAAGCAGGATTAATCATTGTATGAATAGGACAAAGTAATCCTTCTACTTAAGAAAAATGAAGCATTTATCAAAGGTAGAGTAATAAACCATCTTTCTATTCTACAAGAAATGTAATTAAACATATATAACATCTATCAGCTAAGATGTATATCTTAAGTGTACATCAACTAATGTTTTCCATATTTGATCCTGAAGCAAATATGCTTTAAGACTGATTACATTTTAAAATCACACTTATTCCCTAAGGAGATGAAGTATACCGTTCATGCTCCAATCGACCAAAAACTTCTCACAAGTCGGTACCATACAAGGTCAATGGAAGATCCAGCTGCCAAGACCTCTACTGTCCTAGTCAGTACGTGACCACTGGAAGTGACATCTCATGTCAATCTGCAAAAAGAGCATGCCAAGGTATAGTGGCATCTTCACTTAGAGCTACAGTCATAGCATGCACTCTCTTAGGGGAACAATAGACACACAACCGTCCCCAATTATAAAATTACTGAGTCATGGCATATAGCCATACTCTGAGCCACGGGCCAGTTCAGCGTGCTCATTACTGAGTCTACGACCACTGTCGCACCCATGCCAGGATATGGCATAAAGCCAATCCCCAATTTTTTTCTATTACGTAAGGGGATCAGCTCACATATGGACCTCCAAGCTTACGCCCCTGCATATTCAAAAATATGCTCTCCAGGTTATCCCATGGAAAAAACCCATTTCCCCATTCAGCAAATCCTGACGCTGATGGATCTATGGTTAGGGCAACTACATTTTATGGTTTCTAATGATATATTAAGTGCATTAAAATATTCTTTTAGCATCAAACAAGTTATAATCATCAATCATAAACAAATGCTACTAAGAAAGGTGTAATACATCTAATAAGTACTTTTCTAATCTTTGAAACACATTTAGATACATAATACTCGAGATCTCAGTCCTTCATCACATCATCATCATGATACTAGATCTGGGTATTCAAACCCTTAGATCACCACATAGCATTGTTACCTCTATAACAGGTAACTATTACCTCTAGGTCCTCAAACCAAGGTATTCATCTCACTTGTTGTACAAGTATTCCACATAGCTCACATGGTTTCATTAAACATCTTGTCACCTCCTACTAGGTAACAACTTATCTTTTAAGATATCAGATTGTAGAATCATTATACTGTATTGTATAGATATTTAACATGGCTCACAAGGCTCATTTAAATCTGTAACATACACAACATCATAGCTCATTCTGAGCTATGCTCATCATATCATGTTTCTTGAAGTTTGCACTTCATGGTAGAAAATCTAGTAGTACATGACATCATTATGCCATTCAAGAAAAATGCATCCTACCCATTATTAAGGTTAGGATTGTCTACATCATCACCATGTGATATTAGAAAGTACATCCTTCCCATTATTAGGGTTAGGATTTCTCCATCTTAGCCAATTAGGGTTGTAGGAGTATACCCTCACCCTTCATTAGGGTTGGGTTTTCTTCTTATTAACCCATTAAGGATTCAAGATCATAATATCTAGAATCAAACCCTAATTCATACTCCACTCATCTTGGGAGTATTAATGCATATTTATCAACATGTTTATCACATATGTAAGAATCTCTCTCTTGTCCTTATTAGGATATTGATTGCATCATACTTTTTACTAAGTTGGTTCAATCCTCCTCTTGAGGAACATTAGTTTACCATTAAAAAATCTCATCATCTTTTATATTGCAACTAACACAACACACAACATATGTCACTCAATCAAATACATATGATTGAAGTATCCCTACCATATCGAGTATCAAGATATGTGTATATTATCATATTATGATTTAAGATACATTCTTTATTTCATGTCATGTATCCATATCGGGCATGTGGTATAACCACATCACCATGTCATGTTTTAGGGTATATCCCCTAACGTCATATTGTGTACCCATATCGGATTGACCATCACTTAGTTCTTATCATCACAAGGTAGCTTCATATCAGGTATGAGCTAGGTGCTTGACCCCATATCAGGTATAGGCTATATATTTGGTGCCATATCGTGCACAAGGTGTGCACCATATACGGCATAGATTGTATGCCTCATCATATATCATTTAAGTGGTATATTACAAGATACCATATTGGTTTCCTATCTTGGATTATCATATCGGGTATCCATGTTGGGTAACATATTGGGTTACCATGTTAGGTAGACCCTTAGGCTTATAACCTCTTTATGCCTTCAAGGATCAGCCCTATCATATATTTACAAGACAAGGTAGGTGTTTAATTGAATTCTCTTACAACAATCCATTGCACAAAGGATAGGGTATATCAGATTTTAATCCATCATCTTGGATTTTCCACCATATTGGGTAGAATGTGCCATATCGTGCATGAGGTATGAATTGTACCTCATATAGTTCACAAGGTAGAAGTAGGTGATATTCCTATCATCTAAGGAATATCAATCATATCGTCCATGTGGTATCACTCACCACTTATATCGTTTTACCCATCACCTTGGATTTCCATCTCTATATTGTTTAGAGTGTTCACTGTCTCTATATCATGTAAGAGGTATAGTTTTCGACTTGTATTGTGTATAAGGTGTAAGTGGGTACCTCCCATATCGTTCATAAGACATGGCTCATATCATGTATGAGCTATCATCTATCTCCATATCGGGTTAACCCCCATCTTGGGTTTCATATCGAGTTTAAGGTATTTCAACCATATCGGGTTATACCATGTAGTTTAATCCATGTCTTATATTGTGCATAAGTGTATTTTTAATCAACATATTATGCAAGAAGTGCTTGTTTGTCTCACTCATATCGGGTTACTCAAACTAGGGTTTTAGCATATCAATTTAGAAGTATATCCTTGACCCTATATTGTGCATGGAATCTTTGCTTGACTTCCCATCATGCAAAAGGTGTATGGTTAACACCATATCATGTTCAAGGTGTGAACTTCATCTCCATATCGTGCAAGAGATATAAACTTTTTAACAATACCGTGCATGTGTTGTATGTACATAACCATATCGGTTAGAGGTACTTGTTTGTGTACTTGAACCCAATATCATTTTATAAGGTGATACCGTCTTCTTCAAGCTCTATACCTTCGTTCTAACTATTATAGTACATGTAAAGTAGATCTAAGAAACTACTAGAACTCATAGATTCATCAAATACTCAAGAAAATTTGTGAATCTAAACTAGATATTCAAGTATAGCAAGATAGGTGGTGCATAATAACATAGTTGGGTCAAGTTATATAACCCACCTTATGAACAACTTCAAAGCTCCAAGCTCCAAAACTTTATGTTCCTATGGTTGAAAATGAGCTTATACAAGGTCCAAGGCTCGTTCACAATTCCTCCATATACAAGGAATCACCATAGTTAAGAACTTGGTGAAGAAGGAAAGAGAGGAATATCCATAACCCGAAATCCTACTTCAACCAAGGTTGAAGATGACCAAAGCCTTACCTTAAGCTTGGTTCTCGAGCTCCCCTTGATCCTTGAGCTACTTTGCACGATATATAAGAGGATATGCATGATACCTCCAATGAAGAGGGTTGTGGGGTTCGTAAACTTCCATAAGTAGGTGGAAGGTGAAGTATATATACTTGGGTTCATGAAATAAAGTATATAAGAGGTGTCTCCACCTTATGCTACTAGGTGACACGTGGCCATGCATGCACAAATATATATCTTGCCATGAAAGAGTCTTGAGGATAATTTAGAGATAATATCTCGGCCATTCCTTATCTTGTTGGGTAAGTTATCTCATCTTTATCTTATCAATAAAGCAAACCGATATACTTTTTATAAGGAGCTTGCAAATCACCATGGACCACCCCCTTGAGGTGCTTTGCCCGTCATGCCCTTTGATAAGGTTCAATAAACTGATAGGAGACTTGGATTATGGTTCCTTGGCCGATAGAGCTCCTATATCAAGTCTACAACTCAATACAACATATATAAGGCTTTGCCTTTAATTCTTTCTTGGTCTTTTCATCACCAAGAGTATCATCACACAAAGGTGATTCAAACATAGCATATCGTTCTCTCTCTCTCTTTTAAAAGATACATAGAGGGAGTAGGGACACTCTAGAGGTGGTAATTTACATTTCTACCCTATATTTTGGGTGAATTACAAATTGTACCAAGATTGGTGCACAAAGTACTAGCATTGTTCAAACAAGGTAGAACTTGGGATTTATGGCCACCGCTTAGCATCATTCTCTCTCTTATGATAATAAAATACTTAGAACACATTCAAAATGTGACATATTGTAATGTAACCCCTCATCTTGGGCAAATTGCACTTTTCACTCAGATTATCATATAATGCACAAATAGTTTGCAATTAAGCTCAAACTTGAAAATAAACTTCACAAGAAGCCTTAATTACTTTTCAAAAGATTAGAACAAGTTTTTATTAAGTAACTTACTTAAGCAAAACTTCTCGGGTTAAGCCATGACCCAGGTCAGGGGTGTTACATATGTGATTCTATAAGAGACCACATTTGTAATCGACATTGGGTACACTTCCTCCTCTAGGTCATCATTATACTTTAGCACCTTTATTAAAGATATATGCTCCATATGTTCAATAATATCAATAGAAAGAGTACCTTTTTCTACCTTTTTCATGACATAGGGCATGTCTAGTAATGGTTTCCGCAAGAGTTGGGACCCTCACTACCCAAATGATTCATCATGTGACATTTTGCCTTCTCTTTACCCGGTGGTTGATCATTAGGTAAATTTATCTCAAACTTGTCATCCATATAGCTAGTTCCCATATTCCTCTATTCATATCCACGATTATATATGTTGTTGATTGGAATGGTCTTCCTAGGAGTATTTCATTGCTATAATCATCCAACATTTCCATGAATACAAAATTTGTTGGAAATATGAATTGATCCCCCTTTACCATAACATCTTTACAGATGCCTATCAGCCACATCACTGAATTTCTACCAGGTGAATCATCATTGATCTTTCTTGATTCTCTGAGACCCAATTTCTTGAAGGTATTTAGTGGCGGGAGATTAATGCTTTCCCTAGAATCACATAGTGCATCTCCAAATTTGACCTTAACAATGTAGCATGATATGTTAAAACTCCCTAGATCTTGTCTCTTTTGTGGTAGTTTCCTATGTATTAAGGAAGTGGCTTCTTCTCATAATATCACAACATCAGAATCTACTATCCTCCTCTTTATGTTGATCATATCCTTCAAGAACTTTCAGTTACATGGAATATATTCAATAGCATATACGAGCAATAGGTTGATATAAATCTAACTAAATGTTTCCAAAAAAATCTTGAACTATTGATTAACCTTTAAAACCTTTAAATTGTTGAGAAATGGTACCAGAGTCACATGTTTTTGTTGATGAGGTGTAATGTAGGACTCCTTCTTTTCTTCTGAGTACCCAATTAAATCCTCTTTTGGGGATTCCTCCTATAGTGTGATGTCTTGTGGCTTCTCTAGAGGGTCTATTGCTTCCCAAATGTTAGATGGTGTGGTATTCTTTTCTAGAGTCACTTTCTACACTTTCATCAACATGTTGCCACTGCAAAGAAGTACTACCTTCCATGTTGGTTAGTACAGGGGATATTTGTGTTTCCTAGAAATCCATATTGGTTTGGATTCCTAATGGCTTCCACCTCCGCTTCTAGTTGAGAGATATGATTTTCAATATTATGGATTTGAGCCCCTTGATTCTACTTCTCGTTCTTGAACAGTAAAGCCTTGTTCTAACTCACTAGTCTACCTAGAATGTCATCAATCTTGTCAATCTTACTACGACCCCTATCCTACTAGTACTATTGTGAAGTGTTTCCTTTCTGGTGTTTGGGCTTCTATACTTGTGATGGTACCAATAAGAAAATTACTGGGATCCTGCAAGTATTTCTTTCTGACCCTGTTGTCTGCTATCGCAAATACATACACTCCTCTTCACCTCCAGATGAGGTGCTAGACATATGCTCAAGCTTCCTTGTAAGATTCTCTATTTGAGCCTTAAGTTACATGATCTCTCTTAATTCCATAGCACTCTTGATTGTTCCTAGTGCTTCTCTTTCCTCTTCCTAAGATTGCTTCTTTGCCATATTCTTCAAGATATCATGACATTTCTTAGTCTTCTTGTTTAGGAAGAATCATATCCCTAGAATGTCAAGAGTGGTCCTCTCCAATTTGTGTACACCATAATAAAATGTCTTTACCTTCCCATATATGACAATCTGATGATGAGGGGAGTTTCCTATGCATGTTTTTGAATCTCTCCCATACTTCAGAATATGACTCTTTGACATGATGCTATAAGTTGTGTATCTTTCCAACCATTCCATTTGTCTTCTTGGGTGGAAAGTATCTCTCAAAGAATGCATCAATCATCTCATTTAGGTCTCTAAAGACTATGGGGATAGAATGGGGAACCACACCCTAGCTTTATCAGACAAAGAATATGAGAACGACTTTAGATATATCATAATGGATGGAACCCTGTCTAGCATGAGCATGACACAACTTTCCACAAATCTATTTATGTGTGCCATCAGGTTCTCCATGTGTTATCAGTGAAATGATTGTGATTTGATCAATGCAACCAATTCGGGATCTTTTTTGAGTTGCCAACATTGACTGCTTGACACTTATGGGTCCTAACTAAGCTATAGTAGATGATGCCTTTATCTTCTCCTAGACCATCTATTCCTCAGGATTGTCCTCCAGATGGTCATCATCATTTCCATCCATATATTCTATATTCTCTCTTTCTCTGGTTGTGGTGGTGGAGTTTGGATGAGCTTCTCAACTGAATCCCCAAACTCTCACACCTTATGAAACATATTTTCTTGACCTATCTCAGTGGAGTGGACTCTCCACAGTTCATAGTCTAAGTATGCACCATGCACTAGTGCCGAAAAAGTCAAATGGAAATGTGATATACCGGGTACTAGTGAATTGTCAAACGAAAAATTTTCAATTGTGCTCTTATTCAAAGGAAAGGTTTGAAAATAAATAAAAGAAAGAAAATGTCTTAGAGTGGTCATTACACCACTCGTAGTGTTGGTGTTGTCATTTCCTAAAAAATGATACCAAAAAATTCACACACTGATATTATGTGTGTAAAATGCAATTGCAAGCGTCTTATAATACAGGACTATGAAGCCTGAGTGTCAAACTCAGGGAAATGTTCACCAAAGACAAGTTATAACGAAAACCTAATCATTTAGGCCTAGGAAAATGGTTGATTGATTTTTTTATAACTAAGAGTGAAGACATAAATCTAATTTAATGATAGTGATCAAGAAAGGATGGATCGCTCATGACTGTGGTTTCAACACAACATGTACTGCTTTCAAATTCCATTTCATTGATAATTATTAACCCTTAGCCCTAGACCCAAGACCCGTAGCAAGTATTACCCACTCTCGTAGTGTCATATACTACCTAACTAAAAGAAATCCCACTCTGGTAGCAATTAGTTAGGTGCATTATCGAAATATCTAAGTTGTTCTTTCATATCTGTAAGCCATATCATGAGGCACTATATAGGCTATGTGAATCTATAAATTTTCAAACCCCTAATCCCTTTCCTAAAGTAATTAGTGGTCTATTAATTTGATTATGGTGATGAATCATGATTAAATCGATAAGAAATTGTAAATTCACTTCCAAAACAAAGGAAACAAATTATTAATTCATAGAATTCAAATAGAAAGCAATACTGGGATACTCTTGGTCCTAAGGAATATGGGATTTAGCCCCACATGATTGTTATCATCATACAAAGAGAGGGAGATGAAGAAAATAAGTTCAACATTATAAAACCTAAGAACTGCCAGAGAAGTCATCTTGGTGATCCCATATGGTGAACACCTTGATCTACAATGTTTCAGCTATAAATCTACCCTCCAGAAGTGACTAGAGCGTCAGTTCCATAGCTATCCCCTTCGTATCCTCCGCCCCAGCTTTATGCTCTGTTGCAGTGTGATAGAACATGACTCCCCTATTTGTCTTCACTCCTCTTAGGGCATAGGTGTGGCTTTGGTCGTGATTAAGTTTCAACCATTGAATCTAACTTAATCTGAGATTTGCACTGATTGTCGTGATGAGTTAGTACCACCGATAGGGTGTCGGTAGCACCGAGTTGTCAGTTGACTTGTAACCTTTGAATAGTGTCGGTACTATTGACATGTGTGTCGATAGAACCAAGATGTTATCTTTGATTTCTGATGTAACTGGAATGTTGAAGTCAGTACTCCCAACATGCTAATCAGTGGCATCGAGACAATTATTCCCAGTTCCTAATGCCCTCTATGGCAACACCGACTCATGGTCTTAGTAGCATCAACTTCATACTCAGTAGGTCCAAGAGTGCTCATGATAGTACCAATATTTCTAAAATTCCCTATTGTGATTTTTTGCTTTGTCGATACCACCAAAATAGACATTGGTAGCATTGTGCTGTCATATAAGTGCTCAATTGACATGCAACATGGGGAAAATAACATAAGCCTGAATGATAAATGATAAATTAGAAAATTTTGGTATAAATATTTCATAATTAATGTAATAATGATTCACATGATAATAATTAGAAATACTTCATAATCATATCTCAAAATGAACAAGAATGCAATAGATTCACAGGAAATAGCATGTGAAAAGTGACTGAAAATTAATGCATCAAATCTCAAAAACCAAATAAGTTTTTGAATATATCAAATGGCTCACCTTTAAACAAAAAAACGAACGTTCTATGTTACGAAGGGATTGACATAAATGGAATATCATTCTACATAAAATGTCAAGATGATAAGAGTGTTCTTTGGAGTCACCCTTTAAGCGTCTTCATTGTATTTTTTAGTGCCAATGATAAGAGTTGACATGAAGGTAAAATATCTTATTATGGTGTCATTGAAGACATGGGAATTTGACTACATAGATTTTTGAGTTCTCATCTTGAGGTGTAACTAGGTTGATAACGATGGGGTTTTGGTGGATGAATTGGGTTTCACATTAGTGAATTTTGAAAAGATTAGTGAGAATAATACATAATTAATCATAAAATCATAAAAGAAGCAAGTATTATATACTGATGATCCTGCAAATTAAGAATGGTATGTCGTTCTTCACCTAAAAATGCAGTTCATTATAGATCTGATAGATGAAGAAGAGTATTATGACAAGTGTGATGACTCCAATCCATTCTCAGTTGTGTTGCAGTGTAAATGTAAACATTAATATTCATGAATATACACATGGAGATCACATAGAAGTAAAATTAATTGATGGAAGATTCAACCAATACTAGAGGCATGGATTTCAAATTTCTCTATCACTTAAATATTTTACATGCTACATGTGCATTTACATTCTCTATCACAATTATATATGTTTTGATGCTAGATGTGCCTCTTACATTCTCTATCATTTATATGAGTATCTTGACTATTTTTAATATGATATTGTTTAGATGGCTTCTAATTGGGAGAATAATGACGATGAGAACCATGAGGATGAGCATCATGAGAAAGAGCACCGAGAGGATCTTGTTGGGTCTGTTGATGAGCACTATGAGGGTTCTACTGATGAGCAGTGTGACCATGCATGTAAAAGAGGCATCACTTTAATGAACAAGTTATCAACACAAAGGGGTAACAATCTAAAGTTGTACATTGACTTTAATGCAACAAGAAATACTATTGGGAACGATATAGTGCTTTCAAGCAGTATTTGGGGGTTACCATTCATAGAAAAGTGCCAATAACAATAAAATCTTGGCATAAAGTGACACTATCATAAAGACCTCATCTAGAAAGATGTAGCTGCAAAATATGTGCATTTATGCTACAATTTTAAAGTGTTTCATAATCTGTACATTTTCAACATTAGTATATGAAATTTTGCAGGACATCTTTGACCTTACTTAAAAATTGCATCACCAAAAATTTTGTAATGCTATGAAAGGATATCAAGGAATTTCAAGACACATCTGACAAGAGATTACATTATTGGCCATATGAGGAAGGTGTAAGGACCCTAACCTCCGTTTAGGGCTTATCCTGTTTGCTTTGCTTAACCCTGGTGCTTTGTTGCTTGCTAATCACCTTTGGTGGTGATTAGGGTTTTTTGGTACTTTGTTGAGAGCTAGAGGTGATACTTGCAATTAACCCAAGTCTAGGGTTTGTGGGCAAGTTTGTCACCTTGTGAGGTGTTCCTCCCTCTCCTTGCTTCCTCTAGTGTTGAGAGGAAAGGTTGGGCTCGTTGCTTGAGTTCCTTTGGGCTTGGTTGAGCTTGTTGGGCTTTGTGGTGCCTTGCTTTTGCTTCTTTGGGCCTTGTGTCGGGCAAGAGCATGCTTATGTCGGCCTAGGTGTATTGCCCAGGATGTGTGTCTCACTGGTAGTGTGTCACCCAGGGTTGTGTCGGCCATGGTGGGGGTGTGTCGGCCATGGCATGGAGGTGTGTCGCCCATGGACCCTTTGACCTTCTTTGACCTCGTTTGTGTCACCACTAGTGGACACTTGGTGCTTGGTGCTTGCATGTGGCAATGGCCTTGGACATGTGTTTAGGGCATATTAGAGTGGTGGCCTTGCTCATGGACAAGTGTCCCTAGGTGGGCGACACCTTTCCTTACCTTCCCTTGGTTTCTCCTCCATCTCCTTCTATATATGTGTTTCCTTTCCCTTGCTAAGGATCCCTTTAGTTCCTTAGTCTCCCTCTCCTTGGTGCACGACACACTCTCTTCTTTTGCAAGCTTGGTGGTCGATCCTTGCCTTGGAGTCTCCTTCTTCCTCTAGTGGTGGCCGAACCCTAGAGTGCCTTGCTCTTCTTCCTTGGTGGTGCTTGGAGCTTGGAGCTAGGAGCTTGGAGCTTGCTTAACGCGGGTTACATAACTCCTAACCCTAACTAAATTACCATCTGCTATGTTCTTGTTTATATGTTGCTTATGATCGGCTAAGTGTGTTTCTAGCTTAGTTCATTCTTAGTTGTTCTTGTTGGCCAAACCATGTGTTCTAGGGTTTCTTGGTGAGCAACACTCCTTTCTATCTTAGGTCTTGAGGAGTGAGCTTGAGTTCTAGTATCATGGGCAACACTCCTCTCTCATTTAAGTGGAGAGGTGAGCTTGTGTTCTAGTTGCTTGAGCAACACCCTCCTCTCACCATGGACTTGAAGGTTGAGCTTTGTAGTAGTCGTGGAACCTTGTTAAGGGTTGTTCCTTGTGTTGCGCGATTGGAGTTAAGAAGCTTGGCAAGACCCCTCTCTCTTGATAGTTGAGAGGTGAGTCACCTTCTTGACCCATTAGGGTTTTGGTGCCTTTGTGCTTGAGGTTGGTGATGACCCTGTCGGGTTGCATCTTGCCCGTTATGGTGTTGGCAGTGATGTTGCCTAATATCCTATGTTGGCTTAGAGTATTGGACGACATGATATAGTGGTTGTGTCAGGCTTCACCCTTGTTTCCTGCCTTGTGTGAGCGTCGGGCGTTACACCTAGTAGAAGGCCCTAAACGATACACCTTGGTCAGGCAGTTGCTTGGTGCTTTCATACCCTGGACGTTGGGGCGTTGTGACCTGGCTTTGTGTCAGGTGTCACACCTTAGCCTTGTGTGTCGGCCGATAGATGTGGCTAGCTTTGGGTTGGGCGCTATGTCTTCTCTGCTTCATGCATTATATCTGTGAGTGTTATGCCTTGTCTGGTAGTGTTGCACGATATGCCCCTTAGCCTGAGTTGCACGTTGCTTAGATGTCGTTACACCTGGTGAGCGACACGCCCATAGGCTCAGTTGCCCGATAGGCTTTATGGCCGTCATCCCTGTTGCACGACAAAGAGATGCACAACGCACCGTTGCTCGACTTGGACTGTGTTGCATGCCTGGTTCAGATGGTAGCTCGATGCCATTAGATCTTGGATGGTTGACGGAGCGTTTCCCGATAGATGCTGGTCTGTTTGGACGACATGAGTTGAGTGGTGGGTAATAGGGGAGAGTACCCTGCCCGATACCACCTTTGGTGAGGATAGTGGACGCTTCTAGTGAGGGTGCCCTACCTGTCACACTCCTTGTGAGGGTAGTAAGCACTTCTAGTGAGGGTCTTATCTCTTATGAAATCTATGCGCTAGCTCTTGCTAATGAATCACGTTGGTTTTTGATAGTAAACATTTACATGCTTGATGGTAACTGTGATAGTAGGTTACATCTATATATCTTACCATTATATTACCAAGTGTGTGTGTAATTATCTTAATGATATGAATAATGCTAAGAAATGATAATCATGTAATATGCTTTGCATGATGATATGAACTATATCTATGGTCACAGGTTGAGGAATGTATGATAAAGCATATAATCATCAGTACTGCTCTATGTTGAGTAAAATGATTTTTCTATGAATCCATGATGATTGTACTAACCATGCAGGTGATGCATAGCCAGGTAAAAATGATGAGTAACATTGCTTTGATAGTTACTCTTGATGATGAGATGACGTACATGATGTGTTTTGGTCTGAGGACCTGAGTTTGGAGAATGCCTTGAGAGGTAGTTGTATTATGTGATAAGGGATTGAGATCCCATGGCAATGTGGTGATCCTTGAGATGGATCCGGATAATTGGCAAGATGCCAAGTGGTAACATGTAATGTTGAATCCTTGTGATGGATCAGGATGATGTTGATTACAATAAAAGCATAATATTAAGTTTCATACTGTTTATTCTTGTTATAGTTTGCATGTTATATAACTTGGTTGAATCTTGCAATCCACCTAAAAGATACTAACTAATCACATTGGAACATATCATGTAGTTTGCCATGGCCATAGATCCATCATCGTCAGCAGCTGGTGATGCTGATACAGGTTCTCCTACGGGTTAACCTTGAAGCGCATATTGCTGAATATGTGTGGTTTCTCCTAGCCTTAAATAGAGAGGGAATTGAGTGCAACTACGGTTGTAGAATCAGATATATATATAGAGAGAGCATGGTGAATAGGCCCATGGCTCAGAGTGATAGAGCATGAATGTGTTCATGGCTCAGAGCACGGTGAACAGTCCCGTGGCTCAGATATACTAGTGTCATGACATGTACCGAGGCAGGCTAGAGGAAGGGTAGCCTATGGAGCTGACCCTATGGCTGAGGCCACTTAAGCATGAGACTACGGTCCTACTTTGGTTCTCGTGCACTGACCACGAGGTGGGAGGTCGTGGAGTCCGGCTCTTCCATTGACCTTGTATGGCACCGGCTTGGGTTTCGCAGTCGTCGGTTGGATCTGAGCGGTATGGCTCACTTCCTCAGGGCATAATGATACGTAATTCAGCCGAATAGTATTTATTGCTTAAGGCAAAACATGAAACATTGGTTGAGGCCTTGCTTGTGTAGTTAATCTTGCTATACCTTGCGGTTATTAATATGTTACTCATGATATGTGGTAAGACCTTATAAATCTTATCTTGTCAATCATGTTCCATAAAGAAATACTTGGGTATATGTCTTCCGTACATCTGGTAAGCTTGATAGTATGAACAACTTTTACTTTATAACTACTCTTGTTATACTTCCTACAAGTTATCTTCTGTTGTTTCTTTATCTTCCTTTGGTTTTATAGTTTTGGCGGGGAGTTATGTTTCTCGCTGGGACTGTGTGTCTCACCCCGCTGGTTTATAAACTTTTTAGGTGTTCGAGCTAGACGTGGTGGTCGTGGAGGTGCGGCCGAGCAGCAAGACGAGTAGTAGAAGGCAAGCAATGGATATGCTACTATTTTGGTTGCTTTGTAGTAGTGTCTTAGAGTCATCCCTGTACTCTTAGGTCCTTGGAGGTGTTTTGACGTTGTTTTGCGATGTACAGTTGTTGATGTTTTGTATATCCTGCTACTGCCCGGATGTGGACCGTTATGTACATATAAATAGGTGATGAACTCATGTGATGGCTAGACAGTTGTTCCTCTAAGCTGTGGACACGTATCAAGGCTTGTAAATGTTTATATAACTTGTTCCCTTGCAGGATGTGGACTTGAATGTAATAGTTTCTCAGTTTATCAGCTTTCCGCAATCGGTTATATTTAACCCGTGTTTTTGGTAATCTGTGGTTATGGTGATTTCCACACATTTTTGCGTAACAGTTCGCTGTCTGTGTGATAGTAGGATGTGTTGCCACAAGTTTTGGTATCAGATCTCTAGGTTCGCTGAGTCTAAAGGGATTTAGGACTAGGTTGTGTCTATTCTTGTGAGTTTTCCAAATTTTCTCACAATCATCTTTTGCCCTCAGCGGAAGAAAAGCCAAGATGTCTAGAAACCATGAAGAACATGCTGCTGAGTACAGCGATGTTGCATCAGTTGATGGAGCTATAGGGCAGGCACATGAAGATAGGGTGCCTGAGGTCCCCCAACCTGACCCAGCCATTCTTGAGCATCCTCCCTATCAGCAGCTTATGGGGAAGATGATGGCTACGATGAATCTCATGGTAGAAAGATTTCCAGTGCCTCCGCCAAGAGCACAGGCTCCCCATGGTGAAACATCGGGTATTGGGAAGACCTTTGAGCGGCTTTGCCGAGTTGAAGCTTCGGATTATGCTGGAACGGCTGATCCAGCGGATGTATATATGTGGATGACAAGTCTTGAGAAGGCTTTCTGGATCCTCGAAATCCCCGAAGCAGACAAAGTAAAGCATGTTGTCTACCTTCTGAAGGGTAGTGTTGGTCACTGGTGGACCATCGAGGAGGAGAAGTGACCTGGTGAGGTGATCGGTTGGGAGGTTATCTGGTGCGAGTTCGTCAGCAGATACTTCCTGAAGATGTATCTGGATGAGAAGATCAGTCAGTTTGAGAGCTTGCGACAAGGAACGATGAACATCACCGAGTATGAGGCCAAGTTCATGGACCTGTTGAGGTTCAATCCTCACATGGCAGCGATAGATGAAGAGCGGATCTGAAGTTTCGAGAAAGGTCTGAGTACTGAGCTGACAACACCTATTTCTGCGTTAGAGAACAGAGAGCGGTTTGCTACATTTGTGGAATTTGTCCGGAGGATCGAACGGTCAGTAAGGGAGAAAAGAGAATCCATGTCTAAGAAGAGGCCTACTCAGTTCCAGGAACAGAGGTTTGGTGGCTTCAAGAAGCCAAGGTTTGCAGCACCATCAGTGATGAGAGGTTCTAGTGCACCGTCGCAGTGGTCCCCAAGTAAGGGAAGAGGTTACGTTTCTTCATCGTCAAGGGCACGCAGTACAGCTTTAGTGATAGTGATAGGGCCATCTAAGCCACAGTTTGAAGTTAAGACATGCTATATCTGCGGTCAGACAAGGCATTTCAAGTCGAATTTTCCAAGTAGAGACATCAAAGTGACGCAGGAGTCGAGGCAAAATAAAAAAGGGACATATAGACAGTAGCCCAGTAGTAGTAGAGGGCAAGGACACAGTCAAGCGTCGCAAGTGGGATCGTATACTCAAGGAAGCAGAGGGCGTGGACAGCAAGATATGACTCAATTCTATGCTATGAATCAGCCGGAGGCGATATTCAACCCGCGAGTGGTGACAGGTCAAATGGAGTTATTTCATTCTGATATGTCTTCTTCTTAATTTAATCTGTTCTGGTTGACCCGGGTGCTACACACTCCTTTATCGCCTATAGTATGCTTGAGAACTGTCATTTACCTATTAGATGTAAGAAGGATAGCTTGTTGTTAGAAACACCTCTGGATGGTTCTTCGGTGCTTCGACAAGAGTGTCCATCTTGTGTCTTATCTTTTTTGGGACACAACATACGAGTGGATCTTATACCACTTGATATGTATGGTTTTGATGTTATCCTTGGTATGGATACCTTAGAGAAGTATAAGGTTGTTTTGGACTGTGGTTCCAAGCAGGTTGTGTTTGATGATGGTGGAGAAAAGTGGATCTTCCAAGGAGATAAGAAGATTCTTCTGATATGTCTGGTATCATCTATTATGGCAGAGAAGCTATTACGACAAGGATGTGAGGCGTTCTTAGCTCACGTTGTGGATACCATTATGGCTAGAAAGGAGAAAGGTCCTAACCTTGAAGAAGTGTCGGTTGTCTGAGAGTTTGCGATGTGTTTCCCGATGAGTTTCCCGGTGTTCCTCCACCCCGAGAGATTTATTTCGAAATCAATCTGGTTCCAGGAATGCAGCCAGTTGCACAGACACCGTATAGGATGGCTCCAGTAGAGATGGCAGAGCTTAAGAAGCAGTTGCAAGAGTTGCTGGACAAAGGTTTCATCTGAACAAGCACGTCGCATTGGGGTGCTCCAGTGTTGTTCATAAAGAAGAAGGATGGATCGATGTGGTTGTGTATAGATTACTGGCAATTGAACAAGGTCACAATCAAGAACAAGTACTGTTACCGAGGATAGATGATCTGTTTGATCAGTTGTGTGGCGCTACAGTGTTTTCAAAGATTGATCTACGGTCCAGATATCATCAGTTGAGGATAAATGTGGATGACATATCGAAGTCAGCCTTTAGGACGAGGTATGGTCACTTTGAGTTCGTGGTTATGTTGTTTGGGTTAACCAATGTGCCTTCTACTTTCATGGATTTAATGAACATAGTGTTCCGTCTGTTCTGAGATCAGTTTGTTGTAGTCTTTATAGATGACATATTGATCTACAGTCAGGACAGGCAAGAGCATCAGCGACATCTTCGACTAGTGTTGACTCTTCTTCGCCAACATCAGCTGTACGCCAAGTTCAGTAAGTGTGAGTTCTGGTTGGAAGAAGTGACTTTCTTGGGTCATGTGATATCTGCGGAAGGAGTCAAAGTGGACCCGAAGAAGGTGGAGTCTGTTGCAGAATGGGAACAGCCAAAGACACCAATAGAAGTTCGCACTTTTCTGGGTTTAGCAGGATACTACCGGAGGTTTATCAAGGACTTCAGTGCAATTGTGTTGCCGATGACGAAGTTGACCAGAAAGAATGTACCTTTTGTCTGGGATGATTGTTGTCAGCAAGCTTTCCAAAGTTTGAAGGAGAAGCTGACTAGTGCTCCAGTGCTAATCCTGTCAGAGCTTGGGAAGGGCTATGTTGTTTTCTATGATGCTTCCAAGAATGGTTTAGGTTGTGTGCTGATGCAGGAAGATTGTGTGGTTTCGTTTGCTTCGTGATAGCTCAAGAAACACGAGGAGAACTATCCGACTCATGATTTGGAGTTGGCAGTAGTGGTTCATGCGTTAAAGATTTGGAGACACTATCTTTACGGGGAAGTGTGTCAGATCTTCACAGATCATAAGAATCTGAAGTACATCTTTTCGCAGCATGAGTTAAACATGCGACAACGTCGATGGATGGAGTTAATCAATGATTATGACTGCACCATCGAGTATCATCCTGGTAAGGCGAATGTGGTAGCTGATGCGCTTAGCCGAAAGTCTTCTTCTTTTCTTTCAAAGAAGGCACAGTTGAGTTCACTGGTATGCCATAGATGGGATATGCTTGTTTCTTTGTGGTAGATGAATGTACAGATGGGAGTTTCCTTGCTAGATGGACTTTTAGCACAAATGCAAGTCAAGCCTACGCTGAGACAACAGATCAAAGATGCACAACAAACAGATGATACAGTACAATTGATCAGATCAGAGTTCGGTAGCAAAAAGCGTGATGGCTTCCATGAGTCCGAGGATGGACTTGTTTTCTATTGTGATAGGATGGTGGTCCCCGATGTTGATAATCTGAGGAAGTTAGTGCTCGAGGAAGAACACACATCCATGTATGCTATGCATCCAGGAGTCACCAAGATGTATCATAGTCTGAAGGACTTGTATTGGTGGCCCGGTTTGAAGAAAGATGTATCCGAGTTTGTGGCTAGGTGTGTGGTTTGTCAGTAAGTCAAGGCTGAGCATCAGAAGTCGGTAGGTACGTTGCAACCCTTGCTGATACCGTAGTAGAAATGGGATCATATAACCATGAATTTCGTAGTTGGTCTACCCAGGACAACTAGGAATCACGATTCCATTTCAGTAATAGTGGATAGATTGACGAAGTCTGCCCATTTCATACATGTGAAGACGACATATACAGCTGAGAAGCTCACTCGAGTATATGTAGATGAGATAGTGCATTTGCAGGATGTGCCAGCAACGATAGTTTCTGACAAAGGTCCTCAGTTCACGAGTCGTTTTTGGGAACACTTGCACAAAGCGTTGGGAACACAGTTGAGGTTCAGTACTGCCTTCCACCCACAGACAGATGGACAGTTTAAGAGGACTATTCAGATTTTGGAGGATCTCCTTCGAGCTTGTGTCTTGTAGTTCCTAGGCAGTTGGGACGTACACCTCAGTTTGATAGAGTTTGCCTACATCAACAGTTATCAGCGGAGCATTGACATGGCTCCTTATGAGGCCTTATATGGCAGGAAGTGCATATCTCCTTTGTGTTGGTATGAGTCTGGTGAACATCAGCTTTTGGGTCCTGAGTTAGTGCAACAGACGAAAGAAAAGATCAAGGTATTACAGCAACAATTGAAAGCGGAACATGACAGGAAGAAGTCTTATGCAGACAATCGTCGATGACCTTTGGAATTCTAGGTAGGAGACAAAGTATATCTTAAAGTCTCGCCGTGGAAAGGTGTGCTAAGGTTTGTCCGGAAGGGTAAGCTAGCACCCAGATATATGGGCCTTACTCGGTCATAGAACATGTTGGAAAAGTAGCTTACGAGTTAGAACTACCGCCAGAGTTGCACAGGTTACATCCAGTGTTCCACATCAGTATGCTGAAGAAAAGCCATCCGGATACAGGGACAGTGATACAGCCAGACGAAGTTGAGCTTGATGAAGATGTGATCTACGAGGAAGGTCCTATGATGATCCTTGACAGAAGAGTTAAGAAGCTGAAGAGAAAGGACCTGGTTCTTGTGAAGGTTCTTTGGCATCATCGTGGTGTTGAGGAAGCCACATGGGAGCTTGAGGAAGAGATGAGGAGGAAGTATCCCTCACTTTTCTCTTCGGATTTCGAGGACGAAATTCCTTTGTAGGGGGTTAGCTTGTAAGGACCCTGACCTCCGTTTAGGGCTTATCCTGTTTGCTTTGCTTAACCCTGGTGCTTTGTTGCTTGCTAATCACCTTTGGTGGTGATTAGGGTTTGTTGGTGCTTTATTGAGAGCCGGAGGTGTTACTTGCAATTAACCCAAGTCTAGGGTTTGTGGGAAAGTTTGTCACCTTGTGAGGTGTTCCTCCCTCTCCTTGCTTCCTCTAGTGATGAGAGGAAAGGTTGGGCTCATTGCTTGAGTTGCTTTGGGCCTAGTTGAGCTTGTTGGGCTTTGTGGTGCCTTGCCTTTGCTTCTTTGGACCTTGTGTCGGGCAAGAGCATGCTTGTGTCATCCTAGGTGTGTCGCCCAAGATGTGTGTCTCCCTGGTGGTGTGTCGCCCAGGGTTGTGTCGGCCATGGTGGGGGTGTGTCGGCCATGGCATGGAGGTGTGTCACCCATGGACCCTTTGACCTTCTTTGACCTCGTTTGTGTCGCCACTAGTGGACACTTGGTGCTTGGTTCTTGCATGTGGCAATGGCCTTGGACATGTGTTTAGGGCATATTAGAGTGGTGGCCTTGCTCATGGACAAGTGTCCCTAGGTGGGCGACACCTTGCCTTATGTTCCCTTGGTTTCTCCTCCATCCCCTTCTATATATGTGTTTCCTTTCCCTTGCTAAGGATCCCTTTTGTTCCTTAGTCTCCCTCTCCTTGGTGCACGACATACTCTCTTCTTTTGCAAGATTGGTGGTCGATCCTTGCCTTGGAATATCCTTCTTCCTCTAGTGGTGGCCGAACCCTAGAGTGCCTTTCTCTTCTTCCTCGGTGGTTCTTGGAGCTTGGAGCTTGCTTAAGGCGGGTTACATAACTCCTAACCCTAACTACATTACCATCTTCTATGTTCTTGTTTATATGTATCTTATGATCGGCTAAGTGTGTTGCTATCTTAGTTCTTGCTTAGTTGTTCTTGTTGGCCAAACCATGTGTTCTAGGGTTTTGTGGTGAGCAACACTCCCTTCTCTCCTAGGTCTTGAGGAGTGAGCTTCAGTTCTAGTATCATGGGAAACACTCCTCTCTCGTTTAAGTTAAGAGGTGAGCTTGTGTTCTAGTTTCTTGAGCAACACCCTCCTCTCACCATGAACTTGAAGGGTGAGCTTTGTAGTGGTCCTGGAACCTTGTTAAGGGTTGTTCCTTGAGTTGCCCGATTGGAGTTAAGAAGCTTGGCAAGACCCCTCTCTCTTGATAGTTGAGAGGTGAGTCACCTTCTTGACCCATTAGGGTTTTGGTGCCTTTGTCCTTGAGGTTGGTGATGACCCTGTCGGGTTGCATCTTACTCGTTATGGTGTTGGCAGTGATGTTGTCTGATATCCTATGTTGGCTTAGAGTCTTGGACGACATGATGTAGTGGATGTGTCGGGCGTCACCCTTGTTTCCTGCCTTGTGTGAGTGTCGGGCGTTACACCTAGTAAAAGGCCCTAAACGATACACCTTGGTCACGCAGTTGCTTGGTGATTTCATACCCTGGACGTTGGGGCATTTTGACCTGGCTTTGTGTCGGGCGTCACACCTTAGCTTTGTTTGTCGGCCGATAGATGTGGCTAGCTTTGGGTTGGGCGTTATGTCTTATTTGTTGCACGCGTTATATCTGTGAGCGTTATGCCTTGTCTGGTAGCATTGCACGATACGCCCCTTAGCCTGAGCTGCATGTTTCTTAGATGCTCGTTACACCTGGTGAGCGACATGCCCATAGGCTCAGTTGCCTGATAGGCTTTATGGTCGTCGTCCCTGTTGCACGATACAGAGATGCACAACACACCGTTGCTCGACTTGGACTGGGTTGCACGCCTGGTTCAGATGGTAGCTCGACGCCATTAGATCTTGGATGGTTGACAGAGCGTTGCGCGATAGATGCTGGTATGTTTGGCCGACATGAGTGGAATGGTGGGCGATAGGGGAGAGTAGCCTGCCCAATACCACCTTTGGTGAGGATAGTGGACGCTTCTAGTGAGGGTGCCCTACCCGTCACACTCCTTGTGAGGGTAGTAAGCACTTCTAGTGAGGGGCTTATCTCTTATGAAATCTATGCGCTAGCTCTTGCTAATGAATCACGTTGGTTTTTTATAGTAAACCTTGACATGCTTGAGTGTAACTATGATATAGGTTACATCTATATATCTTACCATGTTATTACCAAGTGTGTGTGTAATTATCTTAATGATATGAATAATGCTAAGAAATGATAAGCATGTAAGATGCTTTGCATGATGATATGAACTATATCTATGGTCACAGGTTGAGGCATGTATGATAAAGCATATAATCATCAGTACTGCTCTATGTTGAGTAAAATGATTTTTCTATTAATCCATAATGATTGTACTAACCATGCAGGTGATGCATAGCCAGGTAAAAATGATGAGTGACATTGCTTTGATAGTTACTCTTGATGATGAGATGACATACATGATGTGTTTTGGTTTGAGGACCTGAGTTTGGAGAATTCCTTGAGAGGCAGTGGTATTATGTGATAAGGGATTGAGATCCCATGGCAATGTGGTGATCCTTGAGATGGATCTGGATGATTGGAAAGAGGCCAAGTGGTAGCATGTAATGTTGAATCCATGTGATGGATCAAGATGATGTTGATTACAATAAAAGCATAATATTAAGTTTCATACTGTTTATTCTTGTTATAGTTTGCATGTTTTATAACTTGGTTGAATCTTGCAATCCACCTAAAACATACTAACTAATCACAGTGGAACATATCATGTAGTTTGTCGTGGCCATAGATCCATCATCGTCAGCAGTTGGTGATGGTGAAACAGGTTCTCCTACGGGTTAACCTGGAAGTGCAAATTGCTGAATATGTGTGGTTTCTCCTAGCCTTTAATAGAGAGGGAATCGAGTGCAGCTACAGTTGCATATTCGGATATATATAGAGAGAGAGCATGGTGAATAGGACCATGGCTCAGAGTGATGAGCATGAATGTGTTCATGGCTCAGAGCACGGTGAATAGGCCCATGGCTCAGATATACTAGCGCCGTGACCTGTACCGAGGCGGGCTACAGGAAGGGTAGCCTATGGAGCTGACCCTGTGGCTGAGGCCACTTAAGCATGAGACTGCGGTCCTGCTTTGGTTCTCGTGTACTGACCACGAGGTGGGAGGTTGTGGAGTCTGTCTCTTCCATTGACCTTGTATGGCACCGGCTTGGGTTTCGCAGCCGTCGGTTGGATCTGAGCGGTATGACTCACTTCCTCAGGGCATAATGATATGTAATTTAGCCGAATAGTATTTACTGCTTAAGGCAAAATATGAAACATTGGTTGAGGCCTTGCTTGTGTAGTTAATCTTGCTATACCTTGTGGTTATTTATATGTTCCTCATGATATGTGGTAAGACCTTATAAATCTTATCTTGTCAATCATGTTCCATAAAGAAATACTTGGGTATATGTCTTTCATACATCTGGTAAGCTTGATAGTATAAACATCTTTTACTTTATAACTACTCTTGTTATACTTCCTACAAGTTATCTACTGTTGTTTCTTTATCTTCCTTTGGTTTTATAGTTTCGGCGGGCAGTTATGTTTCTCGCTGGGACTGTCTGTCTCACCCCGCTGGTTTATAACCTTTTTAGGTGTTCGCGCTAGACGTGGTGGTCGCGGAGGTGCGACCGAGCAGCAAGATGAGAAGTAGAAGGCAAGCAATGGATATGCTGCTATTTTGGTTGCTTTGTAGTAGTGTCTTAGAGTCATCCCTGTACTCTCAGGTCCTTCGAGGTGTTTTGACGTTGTTTCACGATGTACAACTATTGATGTTTTGTATATCCTGCTACTGACCGGATGTGGGTCGTTATGTACATATAAACAGGTGATGAACTCATGTGATTGCTAGACAACTGTTCCTCTAAGCTGTGGACACGTATCAAGGCTTGTAAATGTTTATATAACATGTTCCCTTGCAGGATGTGGACTTGAATGTAATAGTTTCTCATTTTATCAGCTTTCCGCAATCGGTTTTATTTAACCCGTGTTTTTGGTAATATGTGGTTATGGTGATTTCCGCACATTTTCACGTAACACCTCGTTGTCTGTGTGATAGTGGGATGTGTTGCCACAGAAGGAGCCTGTGATTGAGCAATGTTCCTTTGCTGATGCTATTATGTATGGGAAGTTTCTTTCTTCGAGGAAAACCAATGAATTCAAGGTATTAAGCTCCTTCAGGATACATTCTTATGATGTATTAGATGAATTCAATGTATCATGCAATTATTTCTTGCTTCAAGGAGAGATGATAAATTCAAGGTATTAAGCCTCCCTTAAAATACAATCTTATGAGTAATAAGATGAATTCAATGTATTATGCAATTAAGATATATTTTTTATTAACTATTCTATACAAGTTGCTAAAAAAGACAAGCATAAAAAGAATGTGCATGACAACAAGTTGGGTCCTGGTAGTTCATCATGGCCCCAACGATAAAAATACCAAGCATCTTCTTCTGAGCAACCTAATCTGGGTCAACTAAGTCTTCTACTACTCTTGCACCTCTACTTGGCCATGAGGACTGGATAAATGTGAGGAAAATTTCTCTAGAAAAAGGAACAACCTTAAAACCGTTGAGGTGGCTAACAAAATGGTAAAATTCAAACCTCACAGTGCATGTTCATGATTTGTACGGTTTACTAACCAATTACTATTGATGATGACTAGAGGGAGTTATATTAGAAAATTAAAAAAGACAAGTTCATCCCTGAGTGGCAAAGAGATGAATTGATGGTTGAACTGGGTATTCGATAGCATCATGGACGTGTTATGGGCATTAAAATTAAAGTTGGGATAAGCTCATATTTTAGCCCATCAAAGAAAAAGCACATATCTACCAATAATGGTGGATTGTCACATGATGTGGTAAAGGACATGATAGAAAAGAGAATGAAAAAGCAACGAAGCACTTTCAGGCTTCACTGTCTCATCCTCCTCAGTCATAACATGTGTTGCTCTTCTCTTTTGACGAGGTTATTAGGAGTAATACCATGGACCTACCAAGCATCCCAATGTAAGTTTCTTTGTGTTATATTAGTCTTATATGTTGTTCTTGAAAATTTTGTGGTATATATAACACTATATAAAATTGTAGGTGATGAGAAAATACAATCTTGTATTTAATGACCCTACCTTTGATATCATGGCATTAGGTGAGGTTTTTCCACACCTTGGTGAAACCATTCATCATGATCCCATGCCCGATAATGTGATCCATGTGACTATCTTATTTTCTATTTAGCATGAAAACACACCACTATCAATTGGCCACCCTGATTACAAAATGTTAGCAGATGTTAGAAGGTGGTGTGACTATGTTTCCTAAATCGTGTTCTATATGAGAATGTGTAACATACCCAAACCTTGACCCTAGACTTAACCCTTCTCTTTTCATACAATTTCTGATTTATAATGATATTAGGTACATATGTCACTATGTGGTAGTGGTTTGCCTCTTTATTGGAAGTTTCATGTTTATGAATTAATTAACATTAGTAATGAGGATTGATAGAAATATACCAATTGATGAGATTATCTCTAAGTTTACCCTATATTATCTCCCTTAGTGTGGTAGGTGATGAAATTAGAGAAACATGAATTTTAGTAGTATAAATGGGTGAAATAAACTAATGAATACACTAAATAAATATCCAACACTAAATTAATTAAATTGTAAACAAAATTACCTCCAAAGGAAAAAATTATTTGAAAAATCACGTTCCTCACACCTTAATTGGATTCCTTGAAGAACTTCAAGTTAGTGACCATGTTTTCAACCCCAATTAAATTTGAAAGATAAAGTATCTAAATAACCTAAGTTGATAGATCAAATCTATTTGTTACATTTATTTGCCACTATCCTTGTTGTGACATTTGCTAGCCCTAGTTTGCGGCTTTGAACCACACTCTCCTCAAGTTGATGTGGCTACAGGTATGGCCCATAAATGATGTCGATTTATCTTCTTCCTTTCCATCCTTGTTTCATATTTCTCTCCTAATCCTTATCCTTCGTGCTTCTCTCATTTTCTTCATGACCCTAAGAACCGTGGATGCCAATTTCTATTCTTATACTGGTAGCCGACTGATTGACATGAAAGTCTAGATCCCATCTTACTACACTTCACTCTTCTCTTCCTTATATTCTTTCTCACCTCTATTCTTTCCACATACCAAACTCTCATTCCCACCGGTTCCCTTCCCCTAGTGTGGATCGAGAACAATATATCACCACAGTTTTTCTAAACACTAGAAGAATAGAGACTGCCACCCCTCCAACCATGGAAGCACCACATTGCGAAGCAGAGTGGATATACAACTCATCGTCCTCCTAGTGATGGTTTCTCCCACAATGGGTGTCCATATTCACAAAACAAATTGACCTCTATCTTCTATCAATTTCTTTTTGTTTCAGTAACTGAAGCATTGCGAATTTCACAACCATGAAACTGATGTATGTGGGCAATAGAGTGTTCCTTGTCCTTGCACTACCACCCAATGTTGCAGCTTCAACCCCAATAGGCACACTATAGGGATGCCTCCTTTACTCCTTCCTCTCCTCCTTCCTCCTTCCTCCTTACACCCAATCATCATGGTAAGAAGACTTCCAGCTGCTTACTGCTAATGTTGGCAATATGTATAATGGACACATAAAACCATAATCAACACCACCCTCTATATCCTTCTTCAACATGATGGCACAACATATTATATTCCTTTCTCCATCTCCCATGCATTTGCATCTCCTGTTATAGCTGAGAGAGCATTTGTAACACCTGAGCCCACTACCCAAGGCTCTAGTCAAGTTTCAAGAATGACAAATGGCCCCACAGACCACCAATAGTGTTAATTGCGTGCTTTTTCCTCACTCACGCACAAGCCAAGATAAACTTCCCGACTGGTCTCCCATCCTAGTACTGCTGTGGGCTGAGTACACTAAGCCACAAAGTTATTTAGTGATGGGATTCCTGAAAAGGATGTGCACCTTGGTGAAATTGGTAGTCAAATCATTCATTTTAAGATCATTTTATTCGAGGCCTCAAATCCTAGGATGTTACCATCTCCCCAACTTATAGTCTTGCAGATAGCCCTTTCCAACATGTCTTGACCACATGCCTCATAGAGTGGCACGCAACAGGCCCATGTGGGCTCCACTTACTGTAGACGAGTTGGCTCTGGTACTATTTGTAACACCCGGACCCACTTCCTAAGACTCTAGTAGAATTTCAGGAATGACAATTGGACCCACAGACCGCTACTAGTCTTAACTACATGCTTTATCTTCAGTTACATGCAAGTTAGATTAAACTTCTTGACTGGTCACCCATCCTAGTACTACTCTCAAGATGAGTACGCTTAACCACAGAGTTCTTTACTGTTGGGCTCCTTAAAAAGGAGGTGCATCTTGGTGATATTGGCAGTCCAATCATTCTTTTTAAGATCATTTTATCTGAGGCCTCAAATCTTGGGATGTTGCACATTGCTACTTAAGACTGTAGTGGCCGACAACAACCAAGAAATGACCACCTCCAACTAGTAGCCACCACAACCATCACCGATCATGCTATGTCTAAACATCACCACTACTTGCTCAACTATCATACAACTCCTCCAAGTCATCTTGGAATCAGGTACATCAACCACCATCATGTATAGTTGCAACACCATTACTCTAAGGATGTGTTCCTTGCACCACAAAGGTTTAAGCCATCAAGGATGAATAAAAGTTAAGTGTTTTTACAAGTCTTATGTATATTGCTTCCTATATAACTTAACTTGAGAACTTTATTAGAGAATGATATTGCTAGATAACATATAATATAGTAGGCTAAATGTTCAGGACATAGGGCTAGGTTCACACATCATGTAATCCCTTTATTATGGTCACATGTATTAGGTTCATTTACATATATTTACACATACTAAATTTGTCATTAAATGAAAAATTATAAGAAATAAATAGTATTTAGTAGGCTATAGATATACCAATGTATATACATTCATGACTAAATACAATATACAGAAAGATTGAAATCTCAGTGGACTTATACACATAGTAGTGTTATGACAATGACACTTATACACTTATACAAGATTTTGTGTATATTCTTTGTCACATCGACTATTGTAGCTGATTTATTTAGTACACTTAATCACATTTAAGTATAATCTTTGTAACATTTTCTAATGTAAGTGATAATACCATTTAAGTATTTATATAATTCATGTAACTACATATGAAAACATTCAAGGTTGTATATCAAACTTTGTTGACCGATATATGAAATAAATGGTAAGAACAAGAGAAAGAACACTTATAAGAGTATATATGTGGACTTTTCTATGGGTTTGGATCATATATGAACCTACTTCAATTTCATCTAACCATATGGTATATATTGGTATTCATATACATGTTGGGGCCTAAGTATGAGTATAGGACTAGTAAATACATGAGGGTAACTTGCATTATAATCTAAATGTTTCTACTAAGGATATTTCAACAAATATTAGGTATCTAATTCTTACCCTATATATATTTGTAGTTTCAACATTTATAAACCATGACCATATTAACTAAGCAATAATTGGTTTAGATATACTCTACTATAACATTTGGCATTTATGGACTAATTGACGTGTAAAACATTTTTAGGTCAAGATAGACAAATTGTGAAATTGACCCCTAGAGATATGGTTAGTCATAAAAAATAGGTATTTACATCTTCTACACTATTTTGGGCAATATTTGACTAAAACCTACATTCATTTAATGAGGTATATCTTGAAATTTTATTGCTAATGAATATATAAACTACTTGATATTTATATTTATTGATCTTAATTCATTATATTCCTATCATAGTTGAAATACTTTGTTTATAATGGGTTCTTGGACCTCTCTTGTTTGATTGTTGATGCTTGTCATTTGCATAAAAAATCACCAGGGAATAGATTCCCTAGTGCTTAACCATAAAAGTGAAAAATTAACTCTCCAAAAAGAGAACAAGTTTAATGTAGTACAAAAAAGGATCAAACCCATGGGACAACATGATTCATAATTGTATTTGAACCTATTTCTTAAATAAATATCAAAAGTCTAGTTCTTGAGAGACATAATAACTAAAATAGGAATAAAGACAATAGAAACAAAAGCTAATCAACTCTAGGATATAATTCAATTGTTAAGAGATATTGGGGATCCACGGTTCACCGTCACTGGCCATGTATTTTCTTTAGACAATTCAAATCAACTTATTAATTTCATTAGTTAGATAGGGATCAAGTCGGTCTGCATCCTTGCCAAATGCAAATCTCGCAAGGGTCAAACTTCCCACCAACTAGTGATCTAGACTTTTGTGGATCAGCCTTCCAATAAAACTCCACTCGGGATCTCATCAGGAGTCTTATGAGTTTCATTCAATGTTCCAATCCAAGGATCCAACACCTTGTCACCAAGGATTATAACTGAAAAGAGAAATAGATATATCGATCATAGAACTCCATTGGGATCACATTAGAATGCTATGATTACATTTAGCTTTTTAGTCCTAGGATCTATGATGTCATCACCAAAAATTATGAGAACATAAGTATAATTGATCAAACCATAAAACAAGCGCATAAATTGGAAGAAACACATCAAACAAATGTAAATGCTGGAGTTGAAAAAAATTACAATAGATACATGATATGGGTCTACACCCAATGCCGCAGTATGAAGGTTTTACTCGCTCATGATGGAAATAAACACAAAAGTACATATAGTAATAGATAGAGTCATGCTGCCAAAGTCTAGAAACAATAAGACACTTTTTGTGAGGATTATGATTGCTCCATTTTTCCTTTCCTTGCTTTTGTCCACACGATGAGCTCTTTCTGAAAATGGAGGCCAACTTCATTTTATAGAGAAAGATGGAAAGCCTTTAGTTTGTCTACTACCAATGTAGAAATATACTGACATAAAATCTTGGTTAATAATGCCAATCAACAATTGTCATTTCATTTCCATGGAGTAATCATGGAAAGAATATTAGAGAATTAGACTATACAGATAATTGTAGAGAGAGAAGGATCATCGATGTTGATCTTGGTAAACACAATTCATGGATGCAATTAATTTCACATGCTCGAGTTTTGGCTCATGAGCATATGAAGAAATAGTAGTGAGACACCCTTTTAATTGTTGTCGGTCAATGTCTTTAATTACATGCCTCTTTGATACAAAAATCACAATGATGGCTTTTTTCTTTAACAAACAACTTGCCTTTTAATTGCTTGCTCAACATTTTAAACATAAGGAAACTCAATGGTTACTTACGTTTGAGTCAGGTCATGGAAGTAATATTAAATAATTTTAATTCGTTGCCCCATTAGTCAATGAAGAATATCATTGCATTTCCTTTTTTAATTATTTTGACAATTGAATAACTTCTTTGACTCTTTTTGTTGCTGATTTCTACTACAGAAGTTTTGAGTGAATTTTAGGCCGGTTACATGTTTCAAAGAGGTTAAAGAATATACTTTTCCTATAAATAATAAAAGTATCTTTCGAAAAGCATTTAAAACATTAAATTTCAAGTTCGTACGTGAAAGATACAACCATTTTGGTGTAGGATATATATATCAGGCATTGTTGGAAGATCTACAGGCCAAACGACCAATTGAAAAATCTATCTAACTTATTAAATATCCAAAATACATGTTTCCTGTATAAAATGGAATTTCTTTTTCAATGCATGGTTAAACATCAAATATAAAGTTTTTATGCAAAAGATATAGCCATTTGGTGTGAGATGTATCTAGAAATGGGAAAATATACAGGCGAGTCAATTGACTGGAAAGTCCGTTGACCGAATTTTCATTACAAGAGTATTTTTTGGGGATTCTTAATCTTTGGTGTGAATGGACAAAATTGAGCTATTTTCTACAATAAACAAGAAAATATAATAAATACTATAATTTGGGGAGAAAAGAAAAAAATAAAGCAATGAAATCCTAAAACTAGGAAATAACAACAAGATGGTCCTAAGGGATGAGCTAAAATGTGCAATAATAGCATATAAATATGCATTCATCAAATTATTCCCAAATTGATTGTTTCTCATCCTTAGTAACATAGAATCATAAAAAATCATCAAATAATACTGACAACCAGTCCTCACAACTTGTATAGAACCACCTGCATCCTTATGACCTTTCATGCCCAAGCGACATAATTCCCTAAAATCACAAAATGCAATAATCCACATTACCAACTCAAAATCACTTCATAACTTGTTTCCATTTCAAAACTTACAAAGAAACAAATTTCATAACCCTTCTATTTTTTGGCATTTATGCATATTCTTACGAGTTCTGCACAAGAAGAGGGTTCAACGGTTGAGTAGATTATGGGTTTCTAGATTCCCCTAGGTAGAAAATTGGAGTGAAGAGAGGTAAGGAAGAAGATGATATCTACTCTATTCAACTCGAGATCTTTTTATTCCTGTACATTGATTGTATTTTTGTGTGCACGTTAGAATTTTTTATTTATTGGTGGTATGCACCTATTACATATGAGGGGTATGGAAGAAGTGTAAGAGGGGGAAGTGTGTTCCTCCTGACTTGGAGTTCAGCACAAACTTTGGTTTTTGCTTATTTTTAGAGAAAGAAGGGATAAGAAGGTGATAGAAGAAATGTAGAAGGGGCTTAAGTTGTGAATCTTTTATTTTGAATTTAGCGTATTGGGAGCATCCTAGCATTAGTTCAATTCTTTCTACAATAAGCAACAATTAAGAAATTTCACAAGCTATTACACAAATCAAGTAAAGACACATTGTGTTTGATTCTGATCAATCCTTTATGGGTTTCCATCTTTTCCAAGGATGAGTGATACCTGAGGTCCTAGGTGAAAGGGTGAGTGCTAACAATGATAATTTTTGAATTGTTGCAATTCACTTCATTCAAGGGGTTCACTGATAACATATGCATAAAAATATATGGCCAACTAGATTAAGGGCATAGAATATGCAAGAAAAATGAAAAAAGTTAAACTAAACTATATGGAAACTGAAATAACATGTTAAAAAACTAAAATAAGTAAAGATAGAGTGGGTATATTAGGTAGATACCACCCACACCACCCTCAGTTTAGAATTTTTCTCATCCAAAGAAAATCCTACTTTTGAAATGAGGGGCGGATTTTGTACGGTTCATCTTGTAGGTCATGGAAACTCAAAGGATGTCCAACTGAAGGGAATGTAGACAATGGATGTGACCTTGATAGGGGAAGTTATATCATGTTTCTAGTGATTGTATGGCTTGGGAAACTCAATGGGACTTTTTAAACATTTAGCAAAAATTGTTTTTCCCTTGAAATCCTTCTAATAAGTAGATATTCCTCTATCAGTAGAGGAAATGTAACACATGTAGTGGATCTCCAAGAGCATACACAAAATAGGAATGGTGCCTATAGGAGGTCTTTGGTAGTGGTTCCTCCAAGAAGTCTAGAAGTAGACTACCTTTTTTCTAAGGTTAAGGTAGTAGGTGAAGAATATACCAAATGTAACACTATGTGTGCAAGATCAGGTGCAAAATCTAACTTTGGTTTCTCTTTATCACATAGATCTGGGTGTAGGAGAAGTGGTGTCGACATGAGTAGATTAAACTCATTTAATTAAGATCATAAACATGTTTCTCTAATTGTGTGTCCTCCTGAAGAATAATGTAATCAACATTTTCATCAATAGGGGTTGTGGGATTCACTTTTAACTTAGCATGTTGCTATGGTTCCTCCTTGCAAGTCATACCAAAGTCACATGTGGATTTTGGAGGAGTCAGAAAAGGAATATCTTCAATATAGTTGAATAGTGGGGCATGTGAAATTCTTATAGAGGTGGTGTCTCCCCATCTATACTTTTGTATATGGAATAAAAACCAGCCCTGGCAGATTGTAAGGTTCTTGATGAGAATATTTCTCTTTGTTAGAAGCTATTGATTCCTTAATGTAAGGATGGTGGTTTATTATCTCGAATAGAATCAACCAAAATTAGTTGGTCATTACTAGGTCAAGATATGTTCCTACAATAGGAAAGGGTGGTGGATCCATAGGTTGTAGGGAGATATGTTATTATCCAGAATAGGTTCAACTAGAATTAGTTGGTCGTTACTAGGTCAAGATATGTTCCTACAATAGGAAAGGGTGGTGGATCCAAGGTTGTAGGGAGATTCTTTAAGGCAACTGAGCATCAATTATTTTGTCTAGGGCCTCTTGGTTAGTGATATTCCTCAAATAGGAAGACAACCACTCACTCTCAGACATGTTGTTGATTGTGGCCTCATGTACCTACTGCCCAATCTACCAAAAATTCCTCTTGAATGCCCACCCTGGTCAGTCTACAAAATCTATCTATCCCTATTTTAACATCCTGATCTACCCTTCGTTGAATATCTATCTCATCCATTTAATATGATTGGGTGAAAAACAAAGAATTTCTCTATCAGACTCAAAGAGAAAATTGATATTTTTTCCCACAGAATGGGAACAATAAATTAAAAAAATCTAAGATAGAAAGAAAATCTAAGCTAAGAGAAATTATGAAACCAAACTAGAAATTATAAAAACAAACTATTAAGTCAACATAACTAAAACTACAAAAACCAACTAAGAAAATATAAAACAAAACAAAAACTACAAAACTGAACTAAAACAGAGTAAAAAGATAAAATTCTAATTATCAAAGCAATGTGGTTCAAAATCAAATCAGTTGTCCTCGACAACAATGCCAAAATTTGATGCATGTCATTTGTACAACTAATTCACCAACTAATATGATTCCATATAGTTTAACCTTAAAAGTGGTAATTAACTCACCAGTAAGAGAACAAGTTAAGTGTAATATATAAAAGGGCCAAACCCATAGGAAAACATGATTAAGAATTATATTCAAACCTATTGCTAAGAGTAATACTTAAAATATATATGTAACGAGAGATAATAACTAAAATAGGAATAAGATTGCAAAAACAAAAGCTAATCAAGTCTAAGACATAATTCATTCATTAAGAGATACTAGGGGTTCAAGGTTCACCACCATAGACCACATATTTTCTTTAATCAATTCTACTCCTTAATTTAATCATTTAGATCATGACCAATAGGATTTGTGTCCTTACACAACAAAAATGTTTCAAGAATTGAACTTCTCATAGACCTAGGATCTCGATATTTGTGGATCATTTTTCAACCATCTAGTAAAAATCTATCCAAGATCTCATCAGGAATCTTACGAGTTTCATCATGTGTTCCAATCTAGGGATCTGGGATCTCAACACCAAGGATTATAACTAACAAGAAAATTATAAAGATCAATCAAAGAACTCCATCGAAGATATCACTAAGGGTATATGGTCTCATTTAGCATTTTAATCTTAGAATCCTGGTTCTCAACACCCAAGATCACAAAAATATAAATATAATTGATGAAGCCATAGGACAAGTGCATAAATTAGGATAAACACATATAACCAAAGAAATCTTGGAGCAAAAAACAATTACAATAGATATTATCTATGAGGCTACACTTCGTGCCCCAGATGAAGATTTCACTCGCTCAAGATAGAAACAAACACAAAAATAAAAATAACGATATAAAAAGTCATGTTACCAAAGTCTAGAAACAATAAAATAGTCTCCTTGAGGATTGATGGCTCCTTCTTTCCTTTTCTTTCTTTTTAAAGCTAAGAGTGGTTCTGAGATGGTCGAGTATGAGTCCATTTTGAAAATGGAGGCTGCCTTCAACCTATTGAGAAAGATGAGAAGCCTTCAATTTATCCACTGCCAATACAAAGAGATATTGAGAGAGAATGGTCAATTAATAATGCCAATCAACAATAGGTATTTCATTTCCATGAAGAGTAATCATGGGGAGAATATTTGAGAGTCTGACTGTAGAGATAATTTTGGAGAGAGAAGATTCATTGTTGTTGCTATTGGTAATCACAATTCATGGATGCAATTAAGGACACAAGCTTTACTTTTGTCTTCTGTGTGTACAAAAAAATAGCGATGAAACATCCTCTCAATTATGCACTATTAATGGATTTGATAACATTCATCTTCCATACATAAAAGCATGGCCATAGCTTGTTGCTTTTTCAACCAACTTGCCTTTCATTTTCCTTCTCAACTTTTTAAAATAAAGGAACTCAATGGTTACATACCTTTGTGCCTATTTAAGGGAGTAATATTTTAAAAACTCAATTGATTTCCTAAAAAGATAATGGCGAAATTTATTACATTGTCCTCCTATACTTATTTTGATCACTTATTAATTTCTTTGTCTTTTTTTGTTGTATAAATCCTTAATCGGAATTGCAAGCAAATTTCAAGAAACATTTGGCTCAGTCACAAGTTCCAAAGTGATCCAAAAATATATTCTTCCCGTGGATAATTAAACTCCCTTTCTAAAGCATGTTTAAACAATAAATTCTGAGTTATTATGTGAATGATATAACCATTTTGGTGTGTATATATTTATATATATATATATATGGGGATTTATTTAATACCCACATGGGTAGCTACCCGCACACCCTTCCTGATATTTTCTTATTTTTTCACAATTGTAGAGGAGCATTTTGTCTAGCTCCCCAAAAAATTACATCCAAAAAATAATATCATTTGCCCCCCCCAAATAAAAAAACTCGTCCATATATTTACTGACTGTATATTTTCTACACAATTACTTTTTTGGTCGCAGAGTTACTTTTGTGTACCACATAGTTACTCGTTTGATCTCAGAGTTACTCTTGTGTACCATACAGTTACTCTTTTGAATGGGCGGGTAGTGAAAAATCATGCTACCCGCTCGGGTATTAAAGATGAGCCCTATATATATAAATATATATATATATATATATATATGGATATATATATTTCAAATATGTTGGAAGATCTATAGGTCAATCGAGCAGTTAAAAAATCCAAAATATGTTTTTCCTTTATATTAGAAAACTTCCTTTGCAATATCTATATAAATATTAAATATCAAGTTCAGTTGCAAAAGATATGGTCATTTTGGTGCAGGATATGTTAGGCACTGCGGAAAGATCTCAGGGGTACTAAAGGTCTTTGAACTTCCTAGTGGTTTTTCTTTTGGGGGATGTGATCCCGTCATATCTCGCTAATACAACCTCCTATAGTTTTTGTTACCGAGATATCTTTTTTCCCCAAGTATTTCTTGGGTAATCTTCTCCCATGCTCCAAACATCCTCTGCTTCATGCTTTTCTTTCTTTCCTCATAGATAGGAAGCAGACCAATAGCATGTGTTGCATGATTCCAGTTTGTTTTTAGCTTACTTGGGGGACAGTTGACCGAATGAGGAATTCGATTCACCCGGCGAGTAGGTCAAGGCATGCTTATCTTGTGTGACAACACTATAGAGAGAGTGGCTCTTCTAGTCAGGAAGCTATGTGACAACATTGGTGAGCTAAGCAACTGGAAAGCCACTTTACCGAATTTCTATTATAGGAGTGTTTTTCGGGAGCTCTTGATATTTAGAGTTAATGGATAAAATTAGGCTATTTTCCTACAAAAAACGAGTAAATAGAATAAATATAGTAATTTAGGAGAGATTTGCAAAATGAAAGCAATTAAAATATTGAAATAGGAAATAAAAAAAAATGTTCTTAAGGAATGATCTGAATTACACTATAAAGAAAATAAACATGCATTCATCAATTGCCTTAATATGGGAAATTAACTAAAATCTTAGTCTAAATAACAAAAAACAATGTTCTTAAGGAATGATCTAAAATACACTATAAAAGCATATGAATATGCATTCATCAATTTCCTTAATTTGAGAAATAAACCTAAATGTTAGTCTTGCACTCTATGCATGCTACATGTTTGACTAGAAAATATAGAACATGGGTACTTATGTACAACCATACTTATATAGGGTGAGTTTATTTCATTAGGGGTGTGGGTTTCCACCCTTTTTTCTTTTATGTCATGATCCTATGGTGTTATGGTCATATTTATGTGCATTTAGTCTACATTGTATATGCACATAAATATATTGTTTATTTGAAAATTGTGAATGCTTGTTATGAAAAAATGATTCTTTTGTCTAAAATATTTTTCTATATAAATATTATGCTTCAATCTCATTATTTGACTCTTGCTGAACATACCTACTTCAATATTTCCCCTTTTAATGGGAACATTCTTTTCACAATTGTAACAAATATAATGCTTAAATATTATTTATATGCACATAATTAGTGTCACTGATACATGCCCTTGTTTTATATTTTTTTGGTGATTGTCTCCTTCCACCCACGTGTAGGTACAATAGAGGACAAGGACTTAAGAAGACTATATTTAGGAATTTTAAGTTTGATTATAGCTTGGAATGTATGTGTTTCTCTCTACAACGTGCCTTGCATGTGATTAGATTTATTAGACGAATATTGTTTTACTTTTTTATACCACCTTTTATAGTCAGGAACAATTGTATCATGATACACTTTGTAACTTTATTATAGTTTTGGTTCCGCTGCTTTATTATTATGTGGCTCGTGTATTGTACCATTTGAGTGGATCCTCTACTAGGTATCGCTCTTTATATTATAGTATCGGAGCCTAAGAAGTTAGTGACTTGAGTATTTCAAGTTATTATTTGTAGTTCCTTGGTTGGGTAGTTAAGTAGTCATACATATGTTTTTGATATTCATATACCTGAGTCATGGAACACCAATTAAGGTTTCAATCACGAATAAGTTTGGTCATTTTCACACCCTAAAGTACCTAGTTTATCGAGACTTAGATGTTAGTAATTTTGATCGCCCCTACCTTCCTTATATGGTTGAAATGTCACCACAAAGAAATTGACTCTTGTAGTATTTAATTCCTATCTCTTGTTATCTAGGAGGTTATCTTGAACACTATGAAGTGTAGTTTGACTTGAACTCATAGCCAGGCTTAACACCTTAGACCCCCTTTCCTTTGTACTTTCTCTAGCATGCCTCACATACACCCATATCGAGAACTGAGCATACATGAATAACAGATGCAAAATGCTAATATATGTTTTAGAATTAAGATGATTCCCTTGTCCCTAAGTAATAACATAAACTAGCTTAGTTATGATTAGTCATGTCTTCCTTCAACATGGAGGATGTCAACATAACTATGCCCCAAAAACATCTATATACGGGTTGGAGATCATCATCTTTGAGCTCATTGTGCCTCATACCTAGTAATTGGCTGATGAAAGCTATAAGTTTTAGTAGATATCCATATATGTTTACCTCTCTCATCTCCAATAGTCTCCTTGGTTTATCTAGAAATCAAGATGAGTAGCTTGTCTTATATGGGTTACCTTTTGTTGTGAAGGTTATCATTGTAAACCCACTAGTGACAGGAAAAAACTAAATCTCATCCTAAAATGTTCAATGATCTTATGAATTCCTAAGGTCTCTAGATGAGGTAGTGTAAGTTATGATTAAGAATGACAAGAGTAATGGTGGATGTCATTCTTTATTAAATTTTGATAGAATTTGACCACATACAATAAGAAAACCATCTCCCTCCTATTCTTATATATTAGAGATGTAGTCATATACCTTTTAGGTGTTTGAACAATTAGATACTTTTAGTGGAATGAAGTGATGATATAATAATAGTTTGTGGGTTGTGTTAAAAATTGTGGCTTACATAGTTCTTAGATCAATATTTTTACAATTTTGGATTTTCATCGCATAACTTTTATCGCTAAACTTATTTACATTATTAAGTTAGATGTATAAAAGTAATTATTTTGATTTTATTGACGGTTTTGTAAATAAGTCACCACCATAAGAAAGTTTGAGTTCTAGGGAAACCCTTTAATGAAGAAGTATGTGACTAGAATGATAAACACGAGACCCTAGGCCTATGTTTGGTGAAGAGTGTATGAAGAAGTTTTGGATATGTAAGACCTAGATTCACCTTGGTTTCCCTCTAGATGATTACTTAATTTATAGATTAATCCATTTAAGGGGTGGAGTGTTGTAAATGGATAGTGTCTTTTAACTTGAGGAATAATCAGAATCAATAGTATCTCCAACAAGTAATACTTGGGTATCTCTTATTAATAATGTCAAACTGCAATATCTATCACTTGGCCCGCATATATGTGTAAATCCTGCTAATTTGAAAAAAAATAATGATACCACGAAAATTAAAACAAGTTCCAAATTACTTAACTTATCTTAAAAAGAGGATCCTAAGTCAAGCTAACCATGCTTCCAAACAAAACTTTAATTATATACATAACCATAATTTTTCTAAAGACCATATGGAATGGATTGGATATGAGACATTTCATAACTAATTATCCTTGGTATAACTATAAAAGCATTTAACATAAAACATAAGCCTTGAGAGGAAAAGGAATACATGTATGCATGTTTATATTATAAGTACATGTATTCATTATTTTTAGTAGAAATGAAAATATATTCATATAAAATAGTGACACTAACATTTATAATAGAAATCATGAAATATACGCCAAGGAGTGTTTCCTTAACTAGTTAAGTCTTCAAACTTAATGCCCAAAATTTTAGTTATCCCAAATGGAGACCTAGTTATGGAATATAAATCATTCACATTAGGTAATGAAAATGAGAAGAGGTAAAACCCTAGTGACCACATGCAAAAAAGTTAATGTCGACCAAGTTAAGTGGATGGTGAAACCAAGATAGTAGTGTAAGTAACCTTAATGATCATACTTTACATAAGATAATCCTAGATTTTGGTGTAAAATCCCTAACTCAGCTTCCTATGTGAGAAGACTAATGATGACATGATGAATGGAGTATTCTAGTTATACATCTAGGAAGGACTACAAGAAAAACATGGGGTAGTATAGTATGATACATTCATGTAAGTGAATTAGAAATCCTTAGATTTGGTTGGGAAATAATACAAAGTACACCTATGGATTTTTAGGATGAAATCTAATCAGTGGAGTGTTGCAACATACCCAAACCTTGACCCTATACTTATCCCTACCTTTTTCATATGACTTCTCCCTGACAATGACATTAGGTACATATGACCCCATGTCATAACAGTTAACCTCTATTGAAAGTTTTAGGGTTTATCAATTATTTTAACCTCAATAATGAGGACTAATCACAAACATACCAGTTGATGATATTATTCCAAAGTTGACCCAGTATTAGTTCCCTTCATGTAGCAGGTAAGGAAATTATAGAACACACAAATTTTAATATCCAATTGGGTGAAAGAAACTAATAAAAGAACTAATTAGATACCCAACATACAACTAACTAAATTGCAAACACAATGACCTCAAAAGTAATAGTTTATTTGAGAATTGTGTCCCTCATAGTTTAAGTAGCTTCCAAGAAAGATTTGAAGTTAATCTTACCATGTTTACACCCCCAATTAAATTTGAGAATCGTGTCCCTCAGTCCCAATTAGCTTCCCTGCAAAACTATCCTTCTTGAAATGTCTTCTAGCCCTGGTTTGTGGCTCTAAACCACACTCTCCTCATGTTGATGTGACTACAAGTCTAGAGTGTGATGGTGCAACTTTCTCCTCTTACTTTTCATCCTCACTTCATCGTCCAACACAATTCCTTCTCCTGCATGCTTATCTCACTCTCTCTCTCTATGTAACCCTAAGAACCCTAGTCACCACTGTCTACTCTTGTCCCTACTTCCGGCTGACTAACAAGAAGACCTATCTATCATATTACTCCACATCACTCTTCTCTTCATCTTACCCTTATTATTCCTCACCTTTATTCCTTCCATGGCCCAGACTCTAATTCCCACCGGTTCCCTTTCCCCTAGTGTGGACTAATGAATAAATATCGCCATGGTTCTACAAACCATTGGAAACACAGAGACCGACGTCCCTCCAACCATGGAAGATCCACAGTGTAAAATATTATGGCTCTACAATGCATATCCATCCTTTTGATGGTTTCTCCCACAATTGATATCCATCTTTAGAGAAAAACCCGGCTGCCACCGGCTATCATTTTCCCATCATTCCATCAACTGAAGCATCACAACTATTAGCACCATGAAACTGATGCATGACAGTGACAAAGTGTTTCTTCTCCCTTACGCAACCGCCCAGTGTTGCATCTTCAACCCTAGTATCCCCACAATAGGTACACCACCTCTTCTCCTTCTCCTCCTCCTTCCTCCTTGCACCCAAACACCATGGCAAAAAAATTTGCAGCTGCCTACTACAGAAGGTTGGCAACAGGTATAGTGGCCACATGATACCATGAAATCACCATCCTTCAGACCATCATCAACACCGCCGTCTATATCCTTCTTCTACATGATGAAACAATATCTCTTCTTCCTTTCTCCTTATCCCATGCATTTGCATGTACTATTATAGATGAGCGAGCATTGCCACTTGGGATTGTAATGGCTGAAAACAACCCATCACTGACCACCTATGGGTAGTAGTCACCACAACCACCATAGAAAATTCTACCCTAGAACGTCGCCACTACTTGCTCATCTATCATACAACTCCTCCAGGTCATCTTGTTTCCCTTACTCCATGAAGGTTTAAGCCATCAGGGATGAGCATAAGTCAAGTTGGTCTACAAATCAGTAGATGTCTATTACTTATATAGCTTTTTTTCTTATATGTTAACTTGAGAAATTGAGTAGAGATTGATACCACTAGCTAACATATCAAATAGTAGGCTGAATATCTAGGACATTGGGATAAGTTGACACATCATGTAATTACTCCATTGGAATTGCATGTATCAAATTCATAGGCACATATTTACACATACTAAGTATATTAACATATGGAAGACTCTAAAGAAAAAATATAGTAGTTAGTAGGTTATAACTATACAAATATGTATAGATTCATGACTTAGTACAATATTCATGGTCTGAAATCTCAATGGACTTATACACTTAGTAGTGATATTATAAAATATTTTTTATTATATTTTTTCACATTCACTAATGTAGCTAATTCATTTATACACCTAATCACATCTAAGTATAACCTTTTTCTCATTGACTAATGTAAATGATTCATTTACACACCTAATCACATTTAAGTATTTATATAATTGATGGTAACTAGAAAAGCAAATACATCTAGGTTTTATGTGACGACACCCACCATCATTTAAGATAACAAGTGTCATTAACAATAATAAAACATGCAGAAGCGATCGTTAGCAGCGGATTACTGAAAATCACTAAAAATTAAAACCATTTATCAAGAGATCCATTCATAGGAAAACTCTTTCATTTAGAACCAAAGTAAAACATTACATCCTGGTTCATATATATACATATCATGCCTCTTTGCACAAAATCTCAGATCGGAGAATTAAAACACTAACTCCTAGGACCCGAGAGTACAGAGACGATTCATAGGACTATCTACACAAAACCAGACAGCCAATGTCTCCACCTATTGGATCACTATTGTCCCTATGACTGTTGTTGTTGTTGCTCACCCACTAAAAGGTTTCTTCCTCTTCTTCGGCGATTACCTAAAAATTTAATCCCACGGGAGTGAGACAATTATAAAAATTGTCCCAGCGAGAGATATAACTCTCCGCCAGAAACATTGTTATTGCTGATAATAGAATAACACTGAGCAGTAGAATTATATTTACTCAACAGCAGGTAAATTATTGAATAAGATATGCAGAGAAGTATTCTCTATGCAATCATTTCAATTATAACTTGATTAAGCAGCAAGTCATTCATTTAAGAAGGAATATGAAGAACATGTATATCATTTATGCAACTATGATATAATAGACCATGTATCATCAACCATTGATTCTCGCAATTCAACCCTAAGCAAATATGCTACACGGCTGATTACGTTTTACAATCATACTTATGCCCTGAGGAGATGAGGTATACCGCTCATACTCCAACCGACCACGGTTACGTAAAGCATCGGTACCACACATAGGTCAATGGAAGAGCTGGATTCCCATGACCTCATCCGTCTCGGTCAGTATGTGACTACATGCATGACATCTTGTGTCTCTGCTAGATAGCTTTCCAGGGTATACTGGTAACATCGCTATTAGAGTTATAGCCCGTAGCATATACTCTCTTCAGGATATGGCCCGTAGCCAATGCCCGGTATTATTTTGTGGATTCATGGCCTGTAGCCATGCTCTTATTGGGGTATGGTCCGTAACCAATCCCATTCATAGGACATAGCCCGTAGCAATGCCTATGGGGCATAAGGATATAATTGCCCAATTACCCCCACATATTCAAAAATATGCGTTCCGAGTAAACTCGTTTTACCATTCAGCTAATTCTGACGCTGATGGATCTGTGGTCAGGGCAACTACATTATATGGTATCACTTGATTAATTAAGTACATTATCATATTCTTTTAGCATCATCCAAGTTTCCAAACATAACTTAATAAGACAAATGTTATAAAGAAAACATGTACTATTTCCATTTATCACTTCTCAGTCTTTATAAGACATTGGGATCTCAGTCCCTCATTTCAACACAATAACCATGTAATCCTGGGTATTCAAACCCTTAGCTCATTACTTGAGCACTGTTACATTTTTCTCAGGTAACTAACACCTTTAGGTCATCTGACCAAGGTAAGTATGATACTTGCTACACAAGCATCCATCATGGCACTTGAGGCACATTAACTCTCTTGCTACCTCTTACCAGGCAACAAGGTATATTATGGCACACAAGGCCCAATAAACAATTTAATTTAATAACACATCATAGCTCATACCTGGCTATGCCCATTATCTCATGATACCTGCATGGTTAGTACATATGATAGCAGTATATCAATTATCTATCAACACCATGCAAAACAATTGTATCATTATTTCAAGGGTATCACCCTTATTCCTTTACCAGGATTAGGGTTTACTATCACATATCTCATGTATCCTTTATCCAATTATATTGGACTTATAACACATCAAGGTATACGACCATATTAGGTCACTTTCAAATCATCTCTAAGTCAATTATAGAGCACCACGACCTTGCTACATTAAATCACCTCATGAATGATACTCAAGTATGAATTCTATTCTTTCATTAGGGATTAGGGTTTCACATACCATCTCCCTTCTTTAGAATAGATATTGCATATAGCATCACCCTTCATTAGGGTTTCATATCACATTGCCCATAACTAGGGTTTACTAATCATTCCCAATTAGGGTTTCTCATAGAATCACCCTCAATTAGAGCTTCACATGGATACGCCTTCAATTAGGGTTTCATATAGATACACCCTCCACTAGGGTTTCACATGGATACACCCTCAACTAGGGTTTCACATGGATACACCCTCAATTAGGGTTTACTATTCATCCTAATTAGTGATTTCATATGTAGACAACCTCTTATTAGGGTTATACATGGAATCAACCTCAATTAGGGTTTACATCATGTATTGGATCCATGCATTTTTTATGAGTTATTGATTAGTACCATTAAGGGTATCTCTCACCTAATTGCATTAGGTTTCCAAAAAGGTTTGATCAATTGGACCTTCAATAACATGAGGTATGCAATTGAATTAGGGTTTCCAATGTTGATTCCTTCAATTATTGAATTCATGGAACCAATCATCAATTGGACCTATGCTCATACTTCAATTGAGTTTAATAGGTCAACCTTAAACTAATTTGACCCTCAATTGACCCTCAATTGGTCATCAATTAGGGCGTGATTCAATTGAATTAGGGTTTGGAATCGAAGATCCAACAACACTCATCAATGCAAGATTGGTTACTTTGAAAACATTGGGTATGACCTGACCCCAAACGGTTTTGAGGTCGTTTGGATGACCTCCAAACGGTCTTGAGACCGTTTTCCCATCATATAACTCAAATCCAAGCCATCCAATTAAGGTTTGGATCATTGGATTGATCACCAAATCAGCATTGCATTGTATAATAGCTTGGTACCTTTAGACCTTCAGACACCTAACCATACTCAACCCTACACCTCCACACGGTCTTGGGTGACCACCAAACGGTCTTGAGACCGTTTGGCTCATCCAACCTTTGGATTCTAGTGAAAAATCATCATGGATTGGTCTATCAAGTTGATCAGCAAATCAGCAATACATTGGAATATGCTTTAGTAACTTTGGACCTTCAATTGATCAACTATACTTGACCCCAGACCTCCAAACGGTCTTGGGGTGATCCCCAAACGGTCTGGAGACCGTTTGGGTGATCCCCAAACGGTCTTGAAACCGTTTGGGCTAATCAACCCAAAATCTCAACTTAACTCATTGGAATTTCAGCATTGTTTTCAAATAGGGTTTGCCTAATTGATTAGCCTTCAACGCATTATTCCTTTGGAGTTAACCTATCAAATTTGGAGTATCATTAGACCACATCATTAGGAACAGTAATCCTAAACGTTCAACCCTTGGTCAACGCACTCAAACGGTCTTGAGACCGTTTGCCCAAAAAGTTCAATTAAATCAGATTGAAAATCACCACTTAATCCAATTAGGTTTCCCTAATTGATTAGGATTCAACTCACGATTCCCTTGAAGTTAATCCATACAATTTGGAGGGTCGTTACCCAACATCATTATGAACAGGAATCCCAAACGGTCAACGCTTGGTCAACCATCTCACACGGTTTTGAAACCGTTTTCCCAAGCAGGTCAAGTTAATCAGGTTGTAAATCAGCATTTAATTCAATTCGATTTGCCTAACTGATTGGCCTTCAACCTACGATTCCTTTGGCGTTAACCCCTCAAATTTGGTGGGTCATTATCCTACATAATTAGGAACAAAATTGCCAAACGGTCAACGCTTGGTCAACCATCTCAAACGGTCTTGAAACCGTTTACTCCCAAACGGTTTCAAACCGTTTTCCTTTAAACGGTTTTCTGAAACTGCATAGCCAATCAAACTAAAATTATTTGGAATAGCTATCAAAACCGTTTGGCTTGGTACTTTTCTTTGGATAAGCATCTAGGATGATGTCATCATCCCCTTCCTTCGAACAACAAATAACAGCAACCGTTCTTGATGGAAATTGCAGCAAGAAACAAGAGTGCATCAAACTGAAGAAATCAATCAACAAAGCATAGAGAATTGATGCAATAGCAATGTTTAAGGGTTTAAGTTATAAAACCTGCCTCCATTTGAGCTCCAAAGCTCCAAGCTCATGCCATTAATGGTGGATGAAGCTCTAGCAACTCCCCCTAGGCTCGTCCTCAAGCTTTTGATTGCAAAAGTTTGCTAGGGTTGAAGAGGAGATCGAAATAAGAAGGAATCCATAATTTATTTTCAATTTCCACCATGAAATCAAGGAGAACGAAGGTCAAGAGCTTACCCACAGGTTGGGGTTCGTCCTCCTGGTCCTCCCTAGCTTCCTTGGTCGGTTTCCAAGATAAGAGAAGAAGTGGGGTCGAAATAGCCTTTCATTTGGCTAGGAAAAGGCCTTTTTATAAAAATTCAATGAAAGAGAAAATGCATTATTAAAATGCATTTAATTCCAAAATTGGTGCCGCCTCTTCCCCCTAAAATTCTCCTCAAAATCCTTAAGGACGAGGCTATCTTCATTGCCTCTTATTCCTCTCCATTATCCATGATTTAAAGAAAATCAAATTAAGCACCTTAATGCTTATTATATTAATATCCATATGTGAGTGGGTTTTCTTTTCCTTATAATAATGGTGAGTGGAATTTCACCTATTAGGATATTTTCGTTCCTTATCTTGGCAAAGGAACGTCCATCCTTATTCAAAATCAACCCAAAACATTTTGGTCAAAAGACCTTCAATTATTTTTATTCATTTTTGCCCTAAATCAAATTAGGGTTTCAATTAGGCATTAATCTTGATTATTTTAATATCAAGATTCTCTCTCCTCCAACTTAATTCAAATGAATAACCCCTCTCATTTTATTTGCTCTACATGATGCCAAGAAACATTAGGGACCTTGTTGAAGTGGTAATTTGCATATTGAACCCTAGATTTTGGGTAAATTGCACTTTACTCCAAAACTAGGTTTGAATGCACAACATTGTCCAACAAGCTCTATCTTGGTGTCCAGGCTTGTGGAAACCATACTACTACATCATATTCATCCTTATGATGTCTCAACATCAGAGGAACATCTTATCATATGCAATTTGCAAGTTAACCCCTCAACTTGGGTAATTTGCACTTTAGTCCAAAACAAGCAATCATTGCTTTAACATTGTTCAAACAGGACCAAAATTGAAACATAAATTCCTCATGAGCCCTAATTACTTTTCACAGGATAAGTACAAGCATATAATCAACTTTGTTAAGCAAAACTCCTGGGGTTAGAACATAACCCAGGTCAGGGATGTTACAAATTATCCACCCCTTATAAGGATTTCGTCCCTGAAATCATCAACAAAACATTAAGAGAAAAGAGTAGGATATTTCCTCCTCAACTCCCGGATCTATTAACACAAATACGAAGTAGGATAAAGACATATCAGAATTAAAGTAATTCCATCTGACCTGTCACAACCCGAGGGTTGACTACTGCTTCAGACTGGTTCATAGCATAGAGCCTAGCCGTTGCCTGTTGTTGGCCCTGTGCTCTATTATTGGACGCAGAAGATCCTGCCTGGGATGCTTGTCCACGTCCTCGGGTACCACTAGAAAACTGCTTTCTCTGAGAACCTTGCTGACTTTGTCTCGGGGGTTGATTCACCACAGCATTCCCCGTTGGGCAATCCCTTGCCAGATGACCTACTAGTCCACATCGATGACAAGTTCTATTCTCTTGGTGTGGTCTAGGGGGTCCAGTTACTGACATAGAAGCTGAACTGTGAGCTTCCTTTGGTGGTGTAGGCACAGAATACCTTGGTTTCTTGAAACTCCCAGCACTATGCCCTTGAAACTGTGGGTATTCCTTCTTACCCTTAGTTTTTCGCTTCTCAACTATAGACCTCTCTATGCGTCTTACAGACTCCACAAAAGTTGCAAACCTCTCCTGGTTCTCCAGAGCAGACACCGGAGTGGTTAATTTAGCGTTCAACCCCTTCTCGAACCGCCGTATTCTTTCCTCATCATTAGATGCCATGTGCAGACAGAACCGCAACAACTCCATGAACCTAGCCTCATACTCACTAATGTTCATAGGTCCTTGTTTAATTCTCTCAAACTGGGATATCTTCTCATCTAGAAATGTCTTAGGAAAGTATCTAGTGACAAATTCACGCCTGAATTCATCCCATCCAATCACAACTCCAGGTCTTTTGCCCTCCTCAATGGTCCATCAGTGTCCAGCACTCCCTTTGAGGAGATATATAGCATGCCTAACCCTCTCATCATCAGGTATCATGAGGATTCTGAAGGCTTTCTCTAATTCAGTCAACCATAGGTCAGCATCTGCTGGATCAGCTGTACCAGCATACTCTAATGCTCCTACCCTCTTCAGCCTTTCAAAGGTCTTGCCGGCACCATGTCTTTCATCATGGGGTGGTGCCCTGGGTGCAGGTACTGGCATTCTATCCGTCATGTGGGTCATAGCTGCCATAAACTACCCAAACATAGTCTGAAAGGTTGGGTTCCCCATATCAACTGGGTTGAACTGGGGTTGATCAGGTACAGGTTCCTCCCTGTCCTGGTCTCTTGCACCTCTTCCCGGTGCAGCTACACTGCTCTCAGCAGCGTGTTCATCGTGTGATCCAGACATCTTTAGTTCTTCTTCTCCTATATGAGCAGAAGACACTATCAGATAAACTGGAAGACACTTAGAACAGACTCAACTACCTTAATCCTATGTTTCTGTAGACTCAACGAACCGAGAGCTCTGATACCACTAAACTTGTGATGACACCCGCCATCATTTAAGATAACAAGTGTCATTAACAATAATAAAACATGCGGAAGCGATCGTTAGCAGTGGATTACTAAAAATCACTAAAAATTAAAACCATTTATCAAGAGATCCATTCATAGGAAAACTCTTTCATTTAGAACCAAAGTAAAACATTACATCCTGGTTCATATATATACATATCATGCCTCTTTTCACAAAATCTCAGATTGGAGAATCAAAACACTAACTCCTAGGACCCGAGAGTACAGAGACGATTCATAGGACTATCTACACAAAACCAGACAGCCAATGTCTCCACCTGTTGGATCACTGTTGTCCCTATGATTGTTGCTGTTGTTGCTCACCCACTGAAAGGTTCCTTCCTCTTCTTCGGCGATTACCTAAAAATTTAATCACACGGGGGTGAGACAATTATAAAAATTGTCCCAGCGAGAGATATAACTTTCCGCCAGAAACATTGTTATTGCTGATAATAGAATAACACTGAGCAGTAGAATTATATTTACTCAACAGCAGGTAAATCATTGAATAAGATATGCAGAGCAATATTCTCTATGCAATCATTTCAATTATAACTTGATTAAGCAGCAAGTCATTCATTTAAGAAGGAATATGAAGAACATGTATATCATTTATCCAACTATGATATAATAGACCATGTATCATCAACCATTGATTCTCGCAATTCAACCCTAAGCAAATATGCTACATGGCTGATTACGTTTTACAATCATACTTATGCCCTGAGGAGATGAGGTATACCGCTCATACTCCAACCGACCACGGTTACGTAAAGCATCGGTACCACACATAGGTCAATGGAAGAGCCAGATTCCCATGACCTCATCCGTCTCGGTCAGTACGAGACTACATGCAGGACGTCTTATGTCTCTGCTAGATAGCTTTCCAGGGTATACTGGTAACATCGCTATTAGAGTTATAGCCCGTAGCATACACTCTCTTCAGGATATGGCCCGTAGCCAATGTCCGGTATTATTTTGTGGAGTCATGGCCCGTAGCCATGCTCTTATTGGGGTATGGTCCGTAACCAATCTCGTTCATAGGACATAGCCCGTAGCAATTCCTATGGGGCATAAGGATATAATTGCCCAATTACCCCCACATATTCAAAAATATGCGTTCCGAGTAAACTCGTTTCACCATTCAGCTAATTCTGACGCTGATGGATCTGTGGTCAGGGCAACTAGGGGTGAGCAAATCTCGGTCCAGACTGCAAAACCGGACCGGACCGCTCAATTCGGTCCGGTTCGGTCCGGTCCATTTCAACTTCGGTCCGGTCTGCGGTCCAATAAATTCGGTCTTCGGTCCGGTCCGGACCGCAGACTAACTTTTATATAAAATCCATATATATTTGAAGGTGTATTCTATAATAACTACAAATAAAGTACATATATAAGTACTACTAGTATAAATGTTTGATACTAAAGTTATATAATTGTTAGAAGTGACTAAGATTATCAACTTTGTATAATTAAATAAGTTGTAAAACATCTAAAAAAGGCTGATTGCGGTCCAAACAGTCCGGTCCGGTCTGGTCCGCGGTCAAAACGGTCCGGTCCCGGTCCGGTCCGACCACCAAACGGTCCGGTCAACGGTCCAAAAATTATTGATTTTCGGTCCTCGGTCCGGTCCGGTCCGGTCTGGTTTTGGACCAATGCTCACCCCTAAGGGCAACTACATTATATGGTATCACTTGATTAATTAAGTACATTATCATATTCTTTTAGCATCAGCCAAGTTTCCAAACATAACATAATAAGACAAATGTTATAAAGAAAACATGTACTATTTCCATTTATCACTTCTCAGTCTTTATAAGACATTGGGATCTCAGTCCCTCATTTCAACACAATAACCATGTAATCCTGGGTATTCAAACCCTTAGCTCATTACCTGAGCACTGTTACCTTTTTCTCAGGTAACTAACACCCTTAGGTTATCTGACCAAGGTAAGTATGATACTTGCTACACAAGCATCCATCATGGCACTTGAGGCACATTAACTCTCTTGCTACCTCTTACCAGGCAACAAGGTATATTATGGCACACAAGGCCCAATAAACAATTTAATTTAATAACACATCAGAGCTCATACCTGGCTATGCCCATCATCTCATGATACCTGCATGGTTAGTACATATGATAGCAGTATATCAATTATCTATCAACACCATGCAAAACAATTGTATCAGTATTTCAAGGGTATCACCCTTATTCCTTTACCAAGATTAGGGTTTACTATCACATATCTCATGTATCCATTATCCAATTATATTGGACTTATAACACATCAAGGTATACGACCATATTAGGTCACTTTCAAATCATCTCTAAGTCAATTATAGAGCACCACGACCTTGCTACATTAAATCACCTCATGAATCATACTCAAGTATGAATTCTATTCTTTCATTAGGGATTAGGGTTTCACATACCATCTCCCTTCTTTAGAATAGGGATTGCATATAGCATCACCCTTCATTAGGGTTTCATATCACATTTCCCATAACTAGGGTTTACTAATCATTCACAATTAGGGTTTCTCATAGAATCACCCTCAATTAGAGCTTCACATGGATACGCCTTCAATTAGGGTTTCATATAGATACACCCTCCACTAGGGTTTCACATGGATACACCCTCAACTAGGGTTTCACATGGATACACCCTCAATTAGGGTTTACTATTCATCCTAATTAGTGATTTCATATGTAGACAACCTCTTATTAGGGTTATACATGGAATCAACCTCCATTAGGGTTTACATCATGTATTGGATCCATGCATTTGTTATGAGTTATTGATTAGTACCATTAAGTGTATCTCTCACCTAATTACATTAGGTTTCCAAAAAGGTTTGATCAATTGGACCTTCAATAACATGAGGTATCCAATTGAATTAGGGTTTCCAATGTTGATTCCTTCAATTATTGAATTCATGGAACCAATCATCAATTGGACCTATGCTCATACTTCAATTGAGTTTAATAGGTCAACCTTCAACTAATTTGACCCTAAATTGACCCTCAATTGGTCATCAATTAGGGCTTGATTCAATTGAATTAGGGTTTGGAATCGAAGATCCAACAACACTCATCAATGCAAGATTGGTTACTTTGAAACTATTGAACCATTATCCAAATTGGGTATGACCTGACCCCAAACGGTCTTGAGGTCGTTTGGATGACCTCCAAACGGTCTTGAGACCGTTTTCCCATCATATCACTCAAATCCAAGCCATCCAATTAAGGTTTGTATCATTGGATTGATCACCCAATCAGCATTGCATTGTATAACAGCTTGGTACCTTTAGACCTTCAGACACCTAACCATACTCAACCCTAGACCTCCAAACGGTCTTGGGTGACCACCAAACGGTCTTGAGACCGTTTGGATGAGCTCCAAACGGTCTTGAGACCATTTGGCTCATCCAACCTTTGGATTCTAGTGAAAAATCATCATGGATTGGTCTATCGAGTTGATCAGCAAATCAGCAATACATTGCAATCTGATTTAGTACCTTTGGACCTTAAATTGGTCAACTACACTTGACCCCAGACCTCCAAAAGGTCTTGGGGTGATCCCCAAACGGTCTGGAGACCGTTTGGGTGATCCCCAAACGGTCTTGAAACCGTTTGGGCTAATCAACCCAAAATATCAACTTAACTCATTGGAATTTCAGCACTATTTTGAATTAGGGTTTGCCTAATTGATTAGCCTTCAACTCATGATTCCTTTGGAGTTAACCTCTCAAATTTTGAGGTTCATTATACCACATCATTAGGAACAGTAATACTAAACGGTCAACCCTTGGTCAACGCACTCAAATGGTCTTGAGACCGTTTTCCCAAAACGTTCAATTAAATCAGATTGAAAATCACCACTTAATCCAATAAGGTTTCCCTAATTTATTAGGCTTCAACTCACGATTCCCTTGGAGTTAATCCATCACATTTGGAGGGTCATTACCCAACAGCATTATGAACAGGAATCCCAAACGGTCAACGCTTGGTCAACCATCTCAAACGGTTTTGAAACCGTTTTCCCATGCAGGTCAAGTTAATCAGGTTGAAAATCAACATTTAATTCAATTCGATTTTCCTAATTGATTGGCCTTCAACCTACGATTCCTTTGGAGTTAACCCCTCAAATTTGGTGGGTCATTAGCCTACATAATTAGGAACAAAATTCCCAAACGGTCAACACTTGTTCAACCATCTCAAACGGTCTTGAAACCGTTTACTCCAAACGGTTTCAAACCGTTTTCCTTCAAACGGTTTTCTGAAACCGCATAGCCAATCAAACTAAAATGATTTGGAATAGCTATCAAAACCGTTTGGTTTGGTACTTTTCTTTGGATAAGAATCTAGGATGATGTCATCATCCCCTTCCTTCGAACAACCAAGAACAGCAACCGTTCTTGATGGAAATTGCAGCAAGAAACAAGAGTGCATCAAATTGAAGAAATCAATCAACAAAGCATAGAGAATTGATGCAATAGCAATGTTTAAGGGTTTACATTATAAATCCCGCCTCCAATTGAGCTCCAAAGCTCCAAGCTCACGCCATTAATGGTGGATGAAGCTCTAGAAACTCCCCTTAGGCTCGTCCTCAAGATTTTGATTGCAAAAGTTGGCTAGGGTTGAAGAGGAGATCGAAATAAGAAGGAATCCATAATTTATTTTCGATTTTCACCATGAAATCAAGGAGAACGAAGGTCAAGAGCTTACCCACAGGTTGGGGTTCGTCCTCCTGGTCCTCCCTAGCTTCCTTGGTCGGTTTCCAAGCTAAGAGAAGAAGTGGGGTCGAAATAGCCTTTCATTTGGCTAGGAAAAGGCCTTTTTATAAAAATTCAATGAAAGAGAAAATGCATTATTAAAATGCATTTAATTCCAAAATTGGTGCCGCCTCTTCCCCCTCAAATTCTCCTCAAAATCCTTAAGGAAGAGGCTATCTTCATTGCCTCTTATTCCTCTCCATTATCCATGATTTAAAGAAAATCAAATTAAGCACCTTAATGCTTATTATATTAATATCCATATGTGAGTGGGTTTTCTTTTCCTTATAATAATGGTGAGTGGAATTTCACCTACTTAGGATATTTTCGTTCCTTATCTTGGAAAAGGAACTTCCATCCTTATTCAAAATAAACCCAAAACATTTTGGTTAAAAGCCCTTCAATTATTTTTATTCATTTTTGCCCTAAATCGAATTAGGGTTTCAATTAGGCATTAATCTTGATTATTTTAATATCAAGATTCTCTCTCCTCCAACTTAATTCAAATGAATAACCCCTCTCATTTTATTTGCTCTACATGATGCCAAGAAACATTAGGGACCTTTTTGAAGTGGTAATTTTCATATTGAACCCTAGATTTTGGGTAAATTGCACTTTACTCCAAAACTAGGTTTTAATGCACAACATTGTCCAACAAGCTCTATCTTGGTGTCCAGGCTTGTGGAAACCATACTACTACATCATATTCACCCTTATGATGTCTCAACATCAGAGGAACATCTTATCATATGCAATTTGCAAGTTAACCCCTCAACTTGGGTAATTTGCACTTTAGTCCAAAACAAGCAATCATTGCTTTAACATTGTTCAAACAGGACCAAAATTGAAACATAAATTCCTCATGAGCCCTTATTACTTTTCACAGGATAAGTACAAGCATATAATCAACTTTGTTAAGAAAAACCCCTGGGGTTAGAACATAACCCAGGTCAGGGATGTTACATTTTATATAAAACTTTGTTTTCTGATATATGAAATAAATAGTAACAAAAAGAGAAAGAACACATATAAGATCATATATGTGGATGAATCTATAGGTTTGGACCATATACAAACCTACTCCAATTTCATATAAATCATGTGTATATATTTTTATTCTTATACATGTTGAGATCTAATTGTGAGTATAGGGATAATATATACATGATGATAAGTTGCATTAAGTTCTAGATATTCCTACTAAGGATGTCTCAACAAATATTAGCTAAAATTATCCCTTACCCTATATATATGTGTAGTTTCAAATTTGTAAACCTTAATTCCACATTAAGTAAACAATATACTCTAGTTCATCATTTTTTATTTATTAATTAATGGTGTATAAAAGACTTTCAGGTCAAGAAGGAAGAATTATGAGATTGACCCCGAGAGATATGGTTAGTCGTGAATATCATGTATGTTCTTCCTATATTTTATTTTGGGCATTATTTGACCAAAACCTAAGTTCATTTAATGAGGAATATCTTGAACTATTATTTCTGACAACTATTCCAATTGCTTTGACATCTATATTTCTTGATCTTAATTCATTATATTCCAATGGTTATGAAAATACATGTTTATAATGGGTTCTTGTACCCCTCCTGCTTGATTACCTTTATATAAGAAATTGACTAAATTGCTAGTCTTGTCACTCTACTTATGTGCAATACATGCTTGACTAGAATATCTAGAATAGTGATAGTTATGTGCAATCGTACTTATATAGGGTGCACATATTCCGCTCATGATGTGCACTTCCACCCTTATTTCTTTTAGGCCATGATCATACAGTGTTATGGTCATGGTTTAAGTATATCTAGTCCACATTATTTATGCATGCAAATATATTATTTTTTGGAAACTGTGAATATTTCTTATGCAATACATTTCTTTAATCAAAAAATTGCTCTCCATAAATATTATGCCTCAATATCTTGATTTGACTCCTGTTGAACTTACCTACTTTGACATTTCCCCTTTTTGTAGGAACATGCTTTTTACACATGGAACCAATATAACGAAATATTATTTATATACACATATTCAATATTTACCTATACATGCCCTTGATTACTATTATTTGGGTGATGTTGGTGTAGGTTTAGAGGACAAGAACTCGAGAAGATCATATTCAAGAATTTTAACTTTAATGATAGCTTGGAATGTCTGGGTTGCCCTCTACAAGGGGCCTTGAATGTGATTATATTTATTAGACAAATACCTTTTGACATTTTATACCACCTTTTATGGTGAGGAACAATTGTGTAATGATACACTTTGAAATTTTTATATAGTTTTGTTTCCGCTAATTTATTATTATATGGCTCTTGTACTGTATCATTTGAGTGGATCCCGTATAGGGTCTTAGTCTTTGTATGTATCAATACATGACTATTTACTAATGCAGTTACATATATTACTTTAACTTATAGGGGTATAAAAGTATTTCAACAAACTGGAGGAAATGTAGATAAAAAAGAAACCAATATCTTGGAAGAACGTTAACATAGTTTTCTAATTCCAATGCATATATACATCGACTATTCGTATTTTCATTTATTAATGATTTACATAACTATAAAGTTATAGTACTCTAAACAAGATAAAAAAATTACATCTGGATACTCTATGATGGGATATACGGATGTGATTGTCAAAAATGTGTCACAGGACATCCATTGTATACAAAACATAATATATATAGTCTTAAATCATAATTAAATATCCCATCCCATTTGATAATATTAAACAATCAAATCAAACTTGAATTATGGCATTCTCTTAAGGTGTTTGACACTTAAAAGCCCTATACACAAGAGAAATTGAATGAGATACAAGAAGAGATGGCATAGTCCATCATTAAGGAAGTCAACTTTTTATTTGATTGGGAAAATGTTGAGTTTTTATAAACATTGATGTCATACTTTCTCTATATATGTGATGGTAATGAATTTTTGTAACTTTAAATTTGAAGAAAGTAAACTTTTAGTATATATGAAAATAATGTGTGTATGTGTGCATATGTGTGTAATGAATACAAAGAGAAATTAATATGATGAGAATCACATATGGACATGTGGATGAGAATGGAATTGCATGTGTGTAAATGAACTATGTATGTGTATGTGTATGTTTCCATATGTGCATAAGAATGGAATGAGTTGTGGTTGTGGACTCTTATATGTGTTTTTTATTGTAGGTTATATGTTGTTGGCTATTGTTAATATAGACACTTACGAAGCTTATAGTTCTAATGAACTGTAGGCTATATCCTATTGAACAACTAGACAGTAGGCCTACAGACCAGCCAAACAACATGTCTACATCCCTACCATAAAAAGTGAAATGAAGTGGTTTTTATAAAAAACACAATGATGTATGTCTACATCTTCATTTTATGGATGAAAAATAATGATACAATCATCCTTAATAATTAAATTTTAACTAATGAAGAATTACAAGATTAGTTTGCTTACAGGTAAATGGACGTCATAGACATCTCTTCAATGTTAATTTTTGGATGTAAAATGAAAACACAAATATCCTGCTTGGTATTGTAACAGATATTAGATTACAACTTCGATTTTCTTATGCAAACACTAACGCCAATCTCTACGTCTTCAGTGGTTCTAGGCAAAATTGATGACTAAATCCCAAGAACAATTAATATTGTAACGCTTGGGCCCACTGCCCTAGGCTCTAGTAAAGTTTCAGGAATGAAGATTGGCCCGACAGACCACCACTAGCCTTTTAACTGTGCGCTTTTTCCTCACTCATGTGCAAGCCGGGGTCAATTTCCTGAATGGTCACCCATCCTAGTACTACTCCAAGCTGAGCACGCTTAACTATGGAGTTTTTCATTGATGGGATCCCATAAAAGGAGGCACACCTTGGAGATATGGGTAGTCTAATCATTTCTTATACGATCATTTTGTCCTAGGCCTCAAATCCTGGGATATTACAATATCCCCCACTTAGAATCTTGACGTCCTCATCAAGGCTCAACTATATGGCCTCATAATATTTCCCCATTTCAGTGCAGACCCAACATGGCCCATGAACACCCAGATCCCGATCACGAAATGTCAGCACAAGGGTGGCTACATCACTATGGATAGCCATTTCATACATGCCTGGACCGCATGGCTAAGGCTGGCATGCCACATGCCCATGTGAGCCCCACCTACTGGATGGGTTATGGATCTGATACCATTTGTAATGCTCGAGCCCACTTCCCTAGGCTCAAGTAAAGTTTCAGGAATGACGAATGGCCCCACAGACCACCACTAGCCTTAATTGTGTGCTTTTTCCTCACTCACGTGCAAGTCGGGATAAACTTCCTAACTCGTCACCCATCCTAGTACTACTCCAAGCTGAGTACGTTTAACTATGGAGTTTTTTAGTGTTGGGCTCCGGAAAAGGAGGCACACCTTGGTGATATGGGTAGTCTAATCATTTCTTATAAGATGATTTTATCCTAGGCCTCAAATCCTGAGATATTACATATATATTCATTGATATCATATTAAGTGGTCAATTTCTTTATCCTAAACCAACGACACATAGATATTATTACGTCGGTTTCTCCTTTATAGAAAATAACACTAGGAATTTCTCATCGGTTCCCTCTTACCCAAGTGACCAACGTAAAAAGGTTTCAGTTATGTTGTCACCCACTTAGGTGTTAGTATGTAATTGATGTTATAGGCCTGAAATAATCGACATCATAGACTATATATGTACTAGTGGCATCAGTGAACAAAATAGATAAGAAAGGATAAATGTTGTACCTTTATGCACACTAGTTGTCTAACAACTAAACACGTCTTTAGTTAGTGAAGAAATCAATCCTTCAGATCTAGATTCGGATCGGCCACCAAGAAATCTAAATAGATCAAGAGGAGATCCGGATTGACCACCAGGCTAATGCATGGTCATCTTCTTCATAACACCTTTTTTTCATATTTTGGAATAGCTTCTCTAAGCCTCCACACATGTTCCTTGACCTCAAATTTGTCCATGTGGATGAGGTAGAACGTGGCACAAAACCTTATCCACCAACTCAAAGAGGAATAGGAGTTTTTGATGTTCTATTCATATAAGAACTCTCTTTCTTCTCCTATATCAAGTAGCCATCCTTCAGGCTTCTTCCTCTCTCCAAAAGAGAATTTTATGTAAAAATCGTCTTGCAAGTTGTATCAAAAGATATATTAAACCCTTCAGGACATATCCCCTTTATATAGGAGAGTCATGGGATTGGAAACCTTTATTTCAGTCCTTTCCTAATCACAATCTCAAATATAGTCCAATGTTTGAAAACCTTATATTGGAATTCCAATCGGCCAATCACAATCTTACTCAGATTCAAAAGGAACTCCAATCTCCTAATCAAGTTTAGCTTATCATGATCGGGTCAATTTAGATCTAGATCTAGATTGCTTTTAAATTTGATACTTTGACTATTGAATTCTGATCGCATGACCAGGTTACCTGATCGTCGAACTTGATTGGTTCAATGAAAAATTCAATCAACTAGTTTTCAATCAATGATTAATTAACTCAACCAATCCAATTGTTCAACCAGACATTTTATTTGCCCGATCTGATAGGAAATTGGCATGTTTATAATTCACAACCATTCTAATCATTTGTTTGAATGAGAATCCAAGTCCCTTATGCATCCTTATGCATGTAACCAGTAGATTCCTAATTATGTTGGTAGTAATGTTCAAAACCTTGTAAGAAAAGATTGGTGTCTATCCACACATCACTACAACCCAAGTATTAGGAATGAGTGTGAGAACAACCACAACCTATAAAGTGATAAATGTTTCCATGACCGTATAACATATTTGTCATAGATATCCAAATTAAAACTCTACAAAATAAAATGGGAAATTTGTTATTAAGAGATCACAGACTCCCCTCCTACATATTGGAGAGGAGGCATGTACAAGGAAGCATAACTTGACCCTAATGGGCCAAGACAATTACTCTCATGTACATAATAAAGGAATTATTCTAACACTCTTCTTCAAATGGAGCATGGGTGAACACGTCCAACTTGCTTATACATGGAAAAGATATAATAGCCCATATAAAAATTGATTCCCCTTACAAGAAATGATCTCCCATGAATAGAATAGCATGTAGCAGCAAATTGACCTTCTCCCCTTAATGAACATACGATTGATGCAAAAGAAATAACATCAAAATTGACTCCCCCTACAATTGATAATTTCCAAGATGGTAGAAGCAATCACAAATAAATTTTTGAAACTTTGACGAGCATCCAAAGAAATAAATGGTGAGGAATTTGTGTAGAAGTCATCTGAGTGGTCATTGTTGTCAAAGTATTTCCACACAAGATGAACTAATACCCGAATAATGCACGCTAGGTGGGATAAGAACACTTCTATAGGAATATTAATCCATAGAAGGCAGACATGTGCATGTGGTGCACTACTATAGGAATATGCAACATAGTTGGTATCAACAACACAGATAAATATGAAAAAACTAGGAAACATGGTCTGATGATATGACTTGTTCTCTATGTCTTATATCCTCTTATCTCTTCTTCTCACCTTCCTCTTTTCTCCCCCTCATTCCAACCACAAAAAGGCTCATGACAGTGGTTGGGGTGGAATTGTAGCACAGAAATGTCATCCTCTTAACATTCAATCCATGCTCTTTGAACTATAGAAGACTATTTGAGATTGTGAGCTCAATATCATATATGTAATCACAAGATCATGGCAATGCATTTCATTGTGGCATCCAACTCATAAAAACAAGATTAACTAATGCGGAAGCATATCATTCACAGCGAATTACTGAAATCACTAAAAATTAAAACCATTTACAAAGAGATCCATTCCTAGGAAAACTCTTTAAACAAGAACAAAGTATAATAATTACATATTGGTTCACATTGTACATTCCATGTACCATCTCTTCTCGAGGAATACATATACAGCACTTTGCCTTGATAAAAGCACAAGTAACAAAATTCTCGAGTCATTCAAACCAAAATCTCAGATCTATTATAAAAACACTATCTACTGACTCCTAGGACCTGAGAGTACAGAGACAACACATGGGACTCTATTTACATATGTACAAAGCCTGACAGCTAGTATCCCCACCTGGGATATTACTATTTCCCCTATTGTTGCTGCTGCTCTTCCCCTACTATAGAGTTTCAGCCTCTTTGTTTGCATCTACCTAAAAATGTTGGATCCCACGGGGGTGAGACAGTTTTTTAATTTCCCCAGCGAGAGATATAACTCTCCACCGAAAACATTATTATTGCAGTTTAATAGAAATAGACTGAACATTGGGATCATATATTTCAATAGGAGATAAATCAATATCTATGCAGATTAGAGCAACAATCCTATTCAAGTATTTCAGCTATAACTTGATAAGGAAGCATGCCTCTTATTCAATACAGAATTAAAGAACATAAGTAACATTTATGTATCAAGGACATGCTAAGCAAGATAACATCAACCAGTGGTTCTCGTATTTCAACCTTATGCAAATATGTTACATGGCTGATTATGTTTTACAAACATACTTAAGATCTGAGGAGATGAGGTATACCGCTCATACTACAACCGACCATTGCAAAATCGAAATCAGTACCATACAAATTCAATGGAAGAGTCAGCTTCCATGACTTCCCACATCTCGGTCAGTGTGAGACCACATGCAGGACATCTTGTGTCTCTGCTACATAGCTTGCCAGGGTATAGTGGCATATTTGCCATAGAGTTACAGTGGCGGTTGTACTCTCTTCGCAATAGGGAGATTTCATGTTTACCTCCATCGATTTAGCATTAACATCATCGGGAGATTAGTGATACATCCATCTCGGCACATATAATGAAGGATTGAGAGGTTTAATGTTTACCTTCCATCAATTCCCCCATTAGGATGTATAGATATTTTTGCCCATTGACCCCCACATATTCAAAAATATGCGAACTCCAGGAGATCTCATAGGAAAACCTGTTTCACCATCACCAGCTACTGACGATGATGGATCTATGGTCAGAGCACTACATGAAAAGATTTCACTTGATTAATTAAGTACATTATCATATTCTTTTAGCGTCAGTCAAGTTTTCAAACAGAACTTATTAGGACAAAATGCTACAAAGAAACATGTACTGTTTTCATCAATTACTTCTCAGTCTTTATAAGAAATTGGGATCTCAGTCCCTTATTTCAATACTAGGAATACTCATCCCTTCACAAACTCAATGCCATAATCATATGGTTCTGGGTATTCAAACCCTCAGTTCATCATTGAGCATTGTTACCACTTTTTTAGGTAATTGTGACCTTCAGGTCATCTGACCAAGGTAGACATGTCACTTGCTACACTAGCATCTCTTATGGCACTTGAGGCCCATTAACTCTCTTGTAACCTCTTACCAAGCAATAACGCATATTATGGCACATAAGGCCCAATAACAATTTGAATAAATAAAACATCATAGCTCATACCTGGCTATGTTCATCATCTCATGATACATGCGTGGTTAGTACAGATGATAATAGATATATCAATCATATTTCAGTTTCATGCTATTCAAGGGTAACACTAATATTCCCTTACCAGGGTTAGGGTTTCCCATTTTATTTCAATCAGGGTTACTCATCTCCTTTGTTCAATTAAGACCAATGATTCAAAATTTCATTGTCCAAGATTAGAGTTTCTTGCTATATAGTAAAATCCAAAATTAGGGTTTCACACACCTTCACTCTATTTAGAAACTAGAGTTTACTATCTACATCACATCACCCCATATTAGGGTTTATATTCAATAACCCACAATTAGGGTTTACTATTCGTCCCAATTAGGGTTTCATATTCAACTACCCATAATTAAGGATTACTATTCATCTAAATTAGGGTTTTACATTTCATAACCCTAACTTAGGATTACTCATGTCTTCGCCCTCAATTAGGGCTTCCCTATTACCCTAGATTAGGGTTTCACTCAGAATTGCCCTAAATTAGGGTTTGAGTTCATCAATTAATTCGATTAGGATTTCATGATCTCTTTATCAAGGATCATACCCTAAATTGTATATCACACTTATTTTGAATGTGTTAGGCTTGATTGCTACATGATTATCTTACATGTATGAATCTCTCTCTCATCCTCTTCTAGGATGTCCACTACTCAATCCTTGATTAGATTGACACTACTCTTTATTCAAAAAATGCATTTAGGGTTAGCATGATGTATTGAATCATTGCATCCTTATGCATCAATGATTAATCCCACTAAGGGTATCAACCATATAAATACATTAGGTGTCCATAAGATTTGATCAATTGAACCTTCAATCACATGAGGTATCCAAATGAATTGACCAATTGAATCTTCAATTACATTAGATATCCAAATTGAATAACCATGTTGAACCTCAAATGGTTTTGATTACTTAGACCCTAAACGGCCTTGGTCTCTCAGAATTCAAACGGTTTGAAACCGTTTGGGCAAATTGCCCTTGAAACCGTTTAAGCAAAAATGTGTTGAAACCGAATGGACTTTGGTTTCCAAACGGTTTGAGACCGTTTGTGTAACGCCCCGCCTCCTGGTATCCCCCAATTAAGGGAGACCAAAAGGTTAGTGCCTTTATCCAATTAACAGGATCAAAGGTTCGACAAATAATCGATAACAATTAACAAATTTTACCAACTAAACTAAAAACTGGTATAAAATAAAACTTTGCATACCTTTTTTAAAACTGGGATATCTACATCTATCTACATCAGGAGTCTACTCTAACAAATCCTCCTTTATACTTCAACTCTTAATTAATTTCACATATGCCACATTACTGTTTGTCCTTTTCAAGCTCGTACCTAAAACATCGACAAACAAAACATCGATCAGCATATTAGAATAATCCGGTATGTGGGGACAACCAAAAGTTTGCACATATGGATAAAAATCTAATTATCACAATCAAATTAATTAACAAGCCAATTTATGCTTTCCAGTATGACATTCTCCATCGCTTTTGCCCTAACCCTGGCATACCCACCTTAGGGTTTTTTTTTTCAATGACTTAAGGCCACCTTCTCAATCCCAAGCTTGGTGCATGGGGTCACCACTCATGGTGCCCTCTAGTCATGCAATATCATAGGCCACCTTCTCATTCCCGAGCTTGGTTCCTGGGGTCACCACTCATGGTGCCCATTGGTCTACCCTCCTGGGCTTGACCTTTGGCATTATCCATCAGGGTGGCATGTAGGTGCGAGAAGACATACTTCTATTATTAATGTGATAATCATAGTGACTTTATGATTTGTAAGTATGAACATACAAACTGATAATTTTAATTCAATGTGATTAACCATCTGGAAAATCCTCAGGAAACTAAGGCGGTTATTCATAATTAACCACATACCTCTCAAGCTATCTTGAATGCAAAATTAATCCAAACAATCAAGTAATCCAAAATCAAGCAAGCAAGCACATTTTAGTCCTGAAATATACATCCAGTATTTTTCTATCATGGATCATGGTATCCAAATCTAATAGGCCTAATCGAGCCCTAGGGTCACTAGCCCTTTTTAAGGTTTTGACCATAATTAGGGTTTCACTTCCTTTTTATCACCTTTACTTTATTCTTATCAAAATATTCATCAAACCCTAATTATTTTAGTTTATTTTCTATTAAGATCTTAAGATCATATTTGGATCACAAAAACCCTAATTTTCAAATTATTATATCCTTTCTTCCCTTTTTCCCTCACTTAGGGTTTCTAAGGGTTTTAATCAACATATTAGGTTTAAAACCCTAATCCTTGCAGTTCCATCATCAAAATAGATTAAAATCCATCTTGATCATTAACCTAGTTAATAATGCTCCAAATAACTTATTTGCAAGATTAAATCTATCCTTTATCAACAATTAGGTTTTCTAATCACAAATTAACAGTTTTTCCATCAAAATATGCACTTTTGCAAAAAGGAACGAAATTAGGTCCTCAAACTATTTTTAACGTGTTCCTCATATTTTCTAAGCAACTTTATAATTTAACTTTACTCATCTGAGTTATCTAGCTCAAGATATGATTTTTGTAAGAAAAGTCCCTTTTTCTGGTTTATTAGTAATTTTCAAAACAATATGGACCTTTTGATATGTGGTTCGTTGATCCACTTCGGATCCAACGGCCACGAACACACACGCCTATCATTGCAATCAAGAGGAGATGAAGGACAAGTTTGTCCTTACCTTCCTTCACAGCCGTCGGGGGCAACAAGGTCTTCCCCCCCCCCTTTTCTTCTTCTTCTTCCTCGTGAGTCCATCCCTGTTCGCGAGTCGGCTTGCCCGACGGTCAACTTCTAGGTTGACTTTGCAATCCTGGCTTCCCCAGCAACCGGTGATGCCTCCTCCACCTTCGCCATGAGCCACTGAATTCGACGATGGTCTCATCTCATCTAGAGCTGGTTGGAGTCATCGGGACGGAGGAGTTCTTCTCCAACGAGGTAGCTTAGACCAGGGAGGGGTGAAGACCATCGTTCCAAGCACATTTGCTCACAGGGTTGTGATTGCGAAGAGCAGCAGGCTGCCTCAAAGACGTTTGCATCTCTGTTGGGGGTCAACAACCCTCCTTTTATAGGATGAAATCGTGGAACCAACCAGCCTCCATGGCAAATTGGGTGAATCTACTAGAAGCAATGAAACCCTAAGAAATCTAGGATTAAACAACTCAGACCAGCCTCCCCAAGTTGTTGGAGTTGTTTCCAAATCACGAGATGGATCAGAGAGAGATAGAGATGTCGTAGAAGAAATCAGCACTATTCCCCGACTTGCTTGTTCAGGCGCAAGGAGCACGATGATCGTGGTTCCTAGGATCCAAGATCCACGACTCGGATTAAACTCAGAATATTTCGATCGTGACATTTAATGGAATCCTAATACTTTAGGGATATTTCCAAAATTCATAACTCCCAAACCACATGACCAATTAATACCAAATTTTAGGGGAAAGTCTATAATGACTTAATCCACGATTGTACCAAATTTGGGACTCAAAATCAAAAGTATGAGATACTTTTCTTGATATACAAGTTATCTCTTAATAAGGCATATTTTATGCATATTTTCTCTTTCTTTTCCATTAATTTATTATTTTGAATTCCTTGATCCTCAAGGAACCTTAATTGCTCAGAATCCCATCTTGGGAATATTCCATAGCCTTTCACTTATCTATTTTCTTATTTATCCCTTCATTTTCTCTTTCTTCTTATTCATTTTTTTGTAAAATATATCTCTTTGAGGATTTCCCTTTATCTCTCTTTTTTTATTTTCCTTATTGGAATTCCTTTTGACATTAGGAATCCTTTGGATATGAAAATCTACCAAGGATAACTTAATTATACATCTTTTCTCTTATTTCCACATTTTATCATTGTTTTCAATTTCTTTCTTAATAAAGAAATATCTAATTGATATTTTCTTTTCTTATTGCTTTATCTTTTCAATTTTGGACTCCTAGGGACCCAAGGAACCCAAGAGGCACGAAATACAACTTTGTATTATAATCTTTTTCCTTCTAAAGGTTTCCACATCTTTCTTTTCTCAAAAACTCAATTATTCATTTATTAATTGAATTTCCTTGTTATTGGGCTCAATAGCTAATAAAGCCCACAACACAATCATCAAGGCTATTGTAAATGAAATCCATTTACTTGCAACAAATTTGGCCAATTATCTTTAATGTGATAAATTACATTTCTCACCCAAAGGAACCCAAAAATTGGGGTTGTAACATCCTTCTCCTCTTATAAGAATTTTGCCCTCAAAATTCCATCAAGCAAGCAAACAAACAGGATAAGCCTTTCTTATGTCCATCAGGGCTCCCATGTGTCTTCACCCCTTTCCATGTAGCTTCCCAAGAACCTTCATCATCTCATATTCTTCCATCTGAGTTCTTTCTTACCTTGGCATATCATACCCTCATAGGTGACTCAGGACATTTCAGCCTCTCAAAAGTTGAATAGGTTCAGGGCTCAACACATGGCTTGGGTACCTCACATAGTTCTCTAGATCGGACTCATGGAACACATTATACATCATGTTATCCTGAGGGGTAATGCTAACCACAACCATCTCCACCAATCCATCTCAAATGGACCCATATATCGGGGACTCGACTTTCTCAGTTGTAGCTTAGAGGGGTCAGATTTTCACATTACATATTCTCCCACAGTGAATTGCATGTCAGTCTGTTTTGCATCAGCTCACGACTCATGTCATCTCTGGGCTCTCTCTCTCCCATTGTGGTTCTTTTCTGACCTTTGTGAGGCCTCCTTGACCAACATCATCTTAATGAAGTGGTGACCGACACAACCTCCTTCTTACATCTCGATAAAGGTTATGGTTGTTATCATCACATCTTAAGAACGGTCTCTTTGTATCACCCTGGATGAGCACACATGCTCTCATCAGACCCTCTAGTCTGGATCATACTAACCATTAGTAAGGGGTGATAAACTGTACTAACATCGAGTTCTTCACGCATCTGCTTCCACCTTATGGAAGTGAACCTTTAGGTCTTACTCAAGAACTTTTGAACTCACATTATGTTGTAGTTGAACCATCTCTCTCTCATATGTAGTTCAATCGGATCTGTCCCTTGACAGTACTCTTTCTTTCTCATGACATATAGGTAAGGTGATCTACCATAACCCATTTTGCATATTGACCTTCTTTGGTCTAGGGGAGACTCACAACATCCACAGTGATGAACTCCCATTCCCTCTCAGGAACTCTTTATACTTTATATCCATGCATTGGGTTACTGGTGTTCATCCTTCACCTCCTGACTTGCATGGCCACATGCTACATGCAATTTCCTATTAAGCATTCCAAGTACTACTACCACTTACTATCTTTGTAGTATCACGGTGTTTGGTGATCTTAAACCATGATCTCCTATATGTCATGATTCCTCAAGATCGATTCCTCAGAAACCCTAACCCACTCTCATCCGAGTTTTATTACCTTCCTATCCAAAGAAGTGTATCTGAGGTTCTATCACTATCCTTTCACTATATCAAGGACAACCATTAACTAGTTCAACATATCTTGTTACATTTGTGTGTTAGCCAAAACACATCTTCTTTCCAAACCTAGGGTTAGTCGAACAACCTCGACGTCTTCTAGCCTCTAGCTAAACTAGGCAGCTATATCTCAACTAGAGCATTCAATACCACTTCACCTCCTTAGGTGTCAGGTAATGTTGAAGACATACACCTCCATGTATTCCACTTATCATCTCATCTCAAACTCTAAGTTTGTCTTCATCAAGAAACTCTGAGCTCATCCTCATGGTTATTCAACTCAACTTTGCATAACTTGCAAATTTCACATAGCTCATGATAAGACATCCTCACAAGATGATTTCCTTAATACTCTTAGTGTTTGTAAACCATCCATGTATCATTCGCTCCACAAAGGTATGTTATAATCTCTATCCTCATACCTCGTAGCAACGTTCCCACTCACATCATCTTTTATCCTTGGTGTATGGCATGCGTACTGTCCCATCTCTCCCTCCCATGATAAGTGGAAATAAGCATTTGGCTGCAGTCGAAATACAGAGTTCTTCATCTTCCAAGAGTAGAGATGGTATAGCCCACCTTGCCAGTACACTTTCAAATCTAAGTTGAAATGTGCCACTTATGTCTTTACAAACATCACGATTTCAAAATTTACCTCCATGGAAAACTGATATGGAACCTACTTGGGTCACCACACAATCCTTGGTCATCTCCTCTAGGTCTATAGGGTGCCGACACTTTTGGGGTCATCCCTTTTCCCTTATGCATCCATAGAGTGCCCTACTCATCTGCCCTTTGGGTCCCATGAGTTCATGAAGGTGATCAATCTCCTAACCCATGGCCCTCAGACAATGATAGTTGTTACCTCCCGACCCTGTGGTCATGGGCAACTAGGGAATTAGGAAACTCCTTCTTCCGTCGTTCTTATCCCAACCTGACCCTAGGATAGACTTAGGATTCTATTATAGTACATGTTTAACTTAGAACCTTACCCAAGCCTTCCTCATTTCTCTCTGCATCTGTGGGTTGTCTTTCATCCTTTCATAAGGGTCATGGCGACCTGCCTACCTTGGTCAGGCCCCATACCGGTTACCTCCATGGTAACACATCCACATGCACGTAGAGATGGTTATCTATGGGTCTGCAGGTTCATTCTCATACCATGCACTCTTCACTTAGCTTCACAAGATCCTATGAGACCTCTTTAGGTTTCCTCAAAACCCACAAAAATGGTAAACACCCAACCAAAGGGTCCCTCTCCCAGGATGGGAGGAAGCTACAACTTGATAACAAAGGTCACAAGCATCCCTACGTTTAGGGTATGCATCCACATGAGCATGCTTAGCCCTAGCAAGCTACTAAGGCACAAACAGACACCTACCAAACCATGCTAGGTCACACTTGTTCTCAACCTCAACATTAGACCAATTTAGTTGTGAGGGGTTCATCAAACATACCTTTAACTTAAGGGGTTTCTTTTTCCTCTACACATGCTCGAAACTATAGAGACTCAAATTAATCTCATCATGAGTATCGGGTACACTGCTTCCCCTCTTAGGCCTAGGAACCCAAGGTTCTCCTTTGGGTATCCAACTGCATACTCAATCTCTTAACCATGAATCAAGAACGCCCAAGGTATGTCCTGTACTCCCATAATCCTTTTATATGAGAAACACCTCAGAGTTGAGTCCTCATTAAGGACAACCAACTAGGTATAATGCCTCACAACAGTTTACTTAAGCCTCATCAGGGTCTAAGGCACTCTTTGTCTCATCTCAGCAGGTAACCACTTATACCATAGGCACATAGGTACCAGAAGCCTTATCTTCTCTCTAAGGTTTGGTTCCTCTAAAGGCAATCAAGATATCATTATCCTCCAGGGGTCAGGCATAAGGCAACCACTATCATCCACTTAGGTCACATAATCCTCAACTTCCCGCTTTTCCTATTGTCTCGGAGTCTAGGCATCCGACCTTCTTGCATGGTTCCTGATCTCTCTCTCGAGCTAACCCTACCAAATAGTCTCACTACTAGAGGTCCTCTTTTCAAGAAGATGGATCAAGCTCACAAGCATACCCCTACGTGGGTGAAACCTATGTTCAGCTAATGTTTGGTCAAGATTATTCATAGATCTTTATGCTTATCTTACAAGCTATCCATCATACTTACTGGCCAGGGTTTCAACCTACTGTCGCACCACTGACATACTCTATGTGAATGTTGTCCCCTACTTGCATAAGCCCATAGGGTTTCTATAGGTTCTTCACTAACCTCATCAATGAAGGAGCTATCCTTCACTCTAACATGCACACCTCTTTTTTAGGGTTGGGTCACCAAAGGTACTAGGTTATCTAACGTCTCATGGCTCGCATGACTTCCCAAGGCGTGCCCATCCAAACACTTAGTCCACCATGACATATAACTCATCATGTCATCTCGTTCTCTAATCCCCACTTAGGGTTAGGGTTAGCATCATCCTCAGAGGATATATCTGGTCTCTACTTTTAATGGAGGTCTCTACCTCCAAGACTAACTCTCTCTACTCATCCTCCTGACAACGAGGTCTATCCTCATGTCTCTCCTGAGGGCAATGACAACTCGTGTCATACGACCTAAGCATGTATCTATTCTTTAGTTTGTGCTTAATCTATTAAGCTTATGTCCATGACATCTTATTTACATGTTTTTCATTAATTTGGTGGAGGATTCCTTAGACCTTATTAACCTTATCCATACCTCAAGAGGGTGAGGAGAAGAGAGAAAACCCTAATCCTTAAGGTCCTTAACAGAATTTGAGTTGAGAAGGGATGAACAAGATGAGACAGTCCTAAAGGTATTTTATTTTGAGTCATAAGCTCAGACATCGGCCAGGCAGTCACAAAATCCAGAAGTCCTCGTATTCTGACTAGTGGTGCGGAGGAAAATATTGCCAGCTCCCAGACATGATCCTTTTCTAGACACCTCAGTCTTTCAAATAATCCTCTAATAACTCCCTCAGTTGTATGGAATTTGTAAAATTTAATAATTATTAAATATTAAGAGAAGAACCTATGCTATGATACCAATTGTAATGACCTCGCCTCCCGGTAACCCCTAATTAAGGGAGACCAAAAGGTTGGTGTCGTTATCCAATTAACATGATCAAAGGTTCGACAAATAATCAATAACAATTAACAAATTTTACCAACTAAACTGAAAACTTGTATAAAATAAAACTTTACATATCTTTTTCAAAACTGGGATATCTACATCTATCTGCATCAGGAGTCTACTCTAACTAACCCTCCTTTATACTTTAACTCTTAATTAATTTCACATATGCCACTGTATTGTTTGTCCTTTTCAAGCTTGTACCTAAAACGCCGACAAACAAAACGTCGATCCGCATATCAGAATATGTCGGTATGTGGGGACAACCAAAAGTTTGCACATATGGAAAACAATCTAATTATCACAATCAAGTTAATTAATAAGCCAATTTACGCTTTCCAGTATGACATTCTCCACCGCTTTTGCCCTAACCCTGACATACCCACCTTAGGGTTTCTTTTGCCAATGACTTAAGGCCACCTTCTCAATCCCGAGCTTGGTGCTTGGGGTCACCACTCATGGTGCCCTCTAGTCATGCAACATCATAGGCCACCTTCTCATTCCCGAGCTTGGTGCCTGGGGCCACCACTCATGGTGCCCATTGGTCTATCCTCCTGGGCCTGACCTTTGGCATCATCCATCAGGGTGGCATGTAGGTGCGAGAATACATACTTCTATTATTAATGTGATAATAATAGTGACTTTATGATTTGCAAGTATGAACATACAAACTAATAATTTGCATTCAATGCGATTAACCATCCGGAAAATCCTCGGGAAACTAAGGAAGTTATTCATAATTAACCACATACCTGTCAAGCTGTCTTGAATGCAGAATTAATCCAAACAATCAAGTAATCCAGAATCAAGCAAGCAAGCACAATTCAGTCCTGAAATATACATTCAGTATTTTTCTATCATGGATCATGGTATCCAAATCTACTAGGCCTAATCGAGCCCTAGGGTCACTAGCCCTTTTTAGGGTTTTGACCATAATTAGGGTTTCACTTCCTTTTTATCGCCTTTACTTTATTTTTATCAAAATATACATCAAACCCTAATTATTTCAGTTTATTTTCTATTAAGATCTTAAGATCAGATTTGGATCACAAAACCCTAATTTTCATATTATTATATCCTTTCTTCCCTTTTTCCCTCACTTAGGGTTTCTAAGGGTTTTAATCAACATATTAGGTTTAAAACCCTAATCCTTGCAATTCCATCATCAGAACAGATTAAAATCCATCTTAATCATTAACCAAGTTAATAATGTTAAAAATAACTTATTTGCAAGATTAAATCTATCCTTTATAATCATAAATTAACACTTTTCCATCAAAATATGCACTTTTGCAAAAAGGAACGAAATTAGGTTCTCAAACTATTTTAACGTGTTTCTCATATTTTTGTAAGCAACTTTCATATTTTAACTTTACTCATCTGAGTTATCTAGCTCAAGATATGATTTTTGTAAGAAAAATCCCTTTTTCTGGTTTATTAGTAATTTGATAAAAAAATATGGACCTTTCAATCCGTGGTTCGTTGATCCACTTAGGATCCAACGGCCAAGAAGACACACGCCTATCACTGCAATAAAAAGGAAATGAAGGACAAGTTTGTCCTTACCTTCCTTCACAGCTGTCGGGGGCAACAAGTTCTTTTCCCTCCCTTTTCTTCTTCTTCTTCCTCATGAGTCCATCCATGTTCACGAGTCGGCTTGCCCGGTGGTCAACTTCTAGGTTGACTTTGTAATCTTGGCTTCCCCAGCAATCGGTGATGCCTCCTCCACCTTCGCCATGAGCCACCGAATTCGACGGTGGTCTCATCTCTGCTAGAGCTGGTCGGAGTCATCGGGACGGAGGAGTTCTTCTCCAACGAGGTAGCTTAGACCAGGGAGGGGTGAAGACCATCGTTCCAAGTGAATTTGCTCACAGGGTTGTGATCACAAAGAGCAGCCGTGAGCACGATGACCGTGGTCCCTAGGATCCAAGATCCACGACTCAGATTAAACTAAGAATATTTCGATCGTGACATTTAATGGAATCCTATTACTTTAGGGATATTTCCAAAATTCATAAATCCCAAACCACATGTGTAATTAATACCAAATTTTAGGGGAAAGTCTATAATGACTTAATCCACGTTTGTACCAAATTTGGGACTCAAAATCGAAAGTATGACATACTTTTCTTTATATACGAGTTATCTCTTAATAAGGCATATTTTAAGCATATTTTCTCTTTCTTTGCCATTAATTTATTATTTTGAATTCCTTGATCCTCAAGGAACCTTAATGTCTCATAATCCCATCTTGGGAATATTCCATACCCTTTTACTTATCTATTTTCTTATTTACCCCTTCATTTTCTCTTTCTTCTTATTCATTTTTTTTGTAAAATATCTCTCTTTGAGGATTTACCTTTATCTCTCTTTTTTATTTTCCTTATTGAAATTCCTTTTAACATTAGGAATCCTTTGTATACGAAAATATACCAAGGATAACTTAATTATACCTCTTTTCTCTTATTTCCACATTTTATCATTGTTTTCAATTTCTTTCTTAATAAAGAAATATCTAATTGATCTTTTCTTTTCTTATTGCTTTATCTTTGCAATTTTGGACTCCTTGGGACCCAAGGAACCCAAGAGGCACGAAATCCAACTTTGGATTATACTCTTTTGCCTTCTAAAGGTTTCCACGTCTTTCTTTTCTCAAAAACTCAATTATTCATTTATTAATTGAATTTTCTTGTTATTGGGCCCAATAGCCAATAAAGCCCACAACACAATCATCAAGGCTATTGTAAACGAAATCCATTTATTTGCAACAAATTTGTCCAATTATCTTTAATGTGAGACATTACATTTCTCACCCAAAGGAACCCAAAAATTGGGTTTGTAACAGTTTGGACCTAAATGGTCTTGAGACCGTTTGGTCTAAACCTTCTCAAAATCGAATGGACCAAAAAGGTCTTTCAACACTTAAACAATTCAAGGTTTCAATCAATGAACCGACTATCAATTGAATCCTTGATTTATTCATCAATTGAACTATTGAATCAATCCTCAATTAGACCATCAATTAGGGTTTTGAACCCAATTGAACTAGGATTTATAATCAAGAAACCATCAATTAGGGTTTTGAATTCGAGGAACCATCAATGGTTAACATTGTGGAACCGATTCAATTGAAATCAATGAATCATCATCAAATTATGATATGACCTGACCTCAAATGGTCTTGAGGTCGTTTGGATGACCTCCAAACGGTCTTGAGACCGTTTTCCCCATCCATCATTAAAATTTGTGAAATCCAATTAGGGTTTGGATCATTGGATTGATCATCAAATTAGCTATTGATTGCATTTCAAATTAATATTTCTAGATCTTCAAATACTCAACCATGCTCAACCCTAGACCTCCAAATGGTCTTGGTTGACCTCCAAACGGTCTTGAGACCGTTTGGGTGATCTCCAAACGGTCTTGAGACCGTTTGGGTTAATCAACCCAAAGTTTTAAATCAACCATTTGGAATTTTAGCACTTAACCCGATTAGGGTTTCTAATTGGAGGATTGTCCATATATTGAATCAATCAATTAGATCCATTAGATCATCATCTAACATGTACTAGGGTACTGACCTCAAATGGTCAACCCATCCAAATGGTCAACCCTTCCAAATGGTTTGGGATCCAAACCTCCAAACAGTTTGCAAACCGTTTGGTCTCCAAACGGTTTGGTGAAACCGTTTGGACCAAGGTCTTAAAACGTTTGCAATATAAACTTGTTGCAATGTGTGCCTAAGATGATGCCATCATAATCAAGCCTTAGTCCATCGAAAACTACTACCATTATCATGGTAGTTGCATCAACTAATCAAAGGAATTGTAAGAAGAGCAATTGAACATAATTGATTGAGAAATTGAATTCAATAACAATGAATAGGGGTTCAAGTTATATAACCCGCCTCCAATTGAGCTTCAAAGCTTGGAGATTCACATCAACAATGGTGGAAGAAGATTTTTCACACCACAAGGTTCATTCCTCAAGCTTTTGAGTGAAAAGGATTAGCTAGAATTGAAGATGGGATCGAGATAAGAAGAAATCATACACTGATTTGTGATTTCCACCATGAAATAAAGGTGAACGAAGGTCAAGAAGCTTACCAACAGGTTGGGGGTCATCCTCCTGCTGCTCCTAGCTCCCTTGGTCGTTTTTGCAAGCAAAGAGAAGAAGTATATTCGAAAAAGCCTTTGGTTTGAGTTGTAAAATGTGTTTTTATAAGAAAAATCAATGAGAGAGAAAATGCCTTATAAAAATCTTTTAATTCCAAAATCGGTGCCACCTCTCCACCCTAAATTCCTTGAATGCAAAGATATCTTCCTAACCTCCTAATTCCCTTCCATTATCCATGAATTAAGGGAAATGAAATTAAGCACCTTAACCTTTATAATATTATTATCCATAAGTTAGTGGATATTTCTTTTTATTTTCTTAATGTGAGTGGGTTCTCCACTCACGTAGATATTTCCTTTGCCTTTGCACGGAAGAAGAACATTCACACTTGATCAAATCCAACCATATCGTATTTGGTTGAAGTCCCTTCAATTATTTTATTTATTTTTGCATATAATTGAATTAAGGTTTCAATTATGCTTAAATCTTTATTATTTTAATATCAAGATTCTCTCTCCTTCAAAGTAGCTAAATGAGATGCCCTTCTCATTTTCTTTTCTCTACATTATTCCAAGAAATATTAGGTACCTTATTGAAGTGGAAATTGCATATTGAACCCTGGGTTTTGGGTAAATTGCACATTACACCAAAACTAGGTTTTAATGCACAAACATTACTTTATCAGCTCTTTCTTGGTACTCAGGCTTGGGGTAGCCATACCTCTGCATCATCTTCATTCTCATGATGCTTCAACACATGAGGAATATATTATATACAATTTGTAATTTAACCCCTCAACTTGGGTAATTTGCACTTTAGTCCAAAACAAGTAAAACATTACTTTCAACATTATTCAAAAAGGACTAAAATTGAAGTATAAGTTCCTCTTGAGCCTTAATTACTTTTCAAAAGATAATATCAAGCATATAATTATCTTTCTTAAACAAAACACCTAGGGTTAAAGCATAACCCAGGTCAGGGATGTTACATTCATAGTCTCTCTCATCAAGTGGTCAAGATATCAATACAAAGGAGGGACAACTTCCAAGTTTCATAGTGCATCCAATCACTCCCTTTTTATCAACTCTTTTAGAGCATGTTGGTCTAGTGGTCAAAGCACACATGACACCATGTGATTACTATATTGATTTCAGGTCTAAAGAACACAATCACCACTATCACAGTCAGATATAACTCTGATATGTCATTACATGACTCCATATGTCAATCTCAAGGTGGATATATTTAGTACAACTTGTTCTCTAACAAGTACCCTTGTATACATGAGTCAATATCCAATATCATGACCAAAGAGCCATACCCATCACTCACCATACATGCTAGTTTTGTGTAATATTATTGTTTTATAATATTAACAATAATAACTAGCTAGGCACATAACAAGAATGAATACTACTATTATACATATGATTTCATGTTTGGGTCCTCAACCAAACTATATGTCATCCATTCAGAACACTATTAGGACTTTACTAGGTTTATTCATTATCTCAATATTGAAACAAACCATATGAATATTATTCATGATTAAATGAAATACAAAATATCTCTTTTACAATCATCACATGATGGATCTCAAGGCATATATGCACTACAAACTTGACAAAGATGGTACCCCACTTCAAGATCCACACATCTATCGTCAAACTATTGGATCCCTTCAATAGCTCACATTTATTCATTTCGGTCTTTCATTTTTTGTCAACAAAGTTCCCCTGAATATGCCCAACCAACCAAAGAGCACTGGGTTGATATTAAACGTACCATTTTTTATCTTAAACACGCTGTCACTTTCTCCTTATCAATCACCTCTTCCTCATCTCTTAACCTCAATTCCTTTTCTGATACCAACTAGGTCGGTTGCCTCGATAATAGAAAATCCTCATGAGCCTATGCTATTACTTAGATTCCAATTTGATATCTTAGTCTTCTTGAAAGCAAAACACTATATCTCAATCCTCTATGGAATCCAAGTATGGGAATATAGCATATAACATTACCAAACATCAATTGTTTCAAAATCTTATTTGTGAATTTTGTCATCCCACAAAGCATCCTCCTACATTGTTCTGGGAAAACATTATTACAAAATATTTCACTACCAACCTTATCTTCCATGTACATACCAAGCACATAAAAATTGATTTTCATTTGTTTTTAGATCAGGTCTCCAAAGGGGCCTTACAAGTTCGATAAATCCATTATAAAGGCCAATTGGCCAATCTCATGACCAATTATCTTCAACGTAACTGATTTTAACATATATGTACCAAGCTGTAACAATTCCCTAATGAGTGTCTAGCTTGTTGCTGGGTGTGATACAATGAGGGAATCCATTCCCTCTCACCTGCAAAGAAGGTGAATAACCCATCCACCACTGACCCAACAATAGAATCAACTACTGCAACCTAGATTCATGCTTCCGTCTAGTGTCCAGTTGTCAAAGAGGTGCCTGAGTCTATACTTATATGTTTTTTGGGTAAGCATGCATGCACTATCATCATTGTGTGTATATAAAAAAACATAGATGTACATCAACAAGGTATCGATATCAATAGGACTCTTCAATCTAATAGAGAATGTTTGAAGAAGATAAACAATTACATTTGAAAGAAATGCCAAGTATGAGTGTAATGCAAGACATCCATGAACAATCATGTGAAACATTTACTATGATATATGAAGATCACCATTCCAAAGATGATCAAGTGTTTGGAACAACCAAGCCACCGGGATTAGACATCAGTTCGCAAGGTATAGAAGGACAGTCTAATCATGTGCCAGATTCATCAAATCGTACGCAACCAACCACTCCACATAGTCCTCAATCATCATCTAGTATAGACAGACCACAAAGACATCACTCCTTATAAGATTTATATGATGAAACATCAGAAGTGGAGCTAGAAGATGACATAGTATACTTAATTTCTATAGATGAGTCTGTCAGCTTTGAAGAAACTGTGAAACACGAGTGTTGAGGCATGTAATGTAAGAAGAGTTAGATGCCATCCAAATAAATGATACATGGGAGCTTGTAAACTTGCAAAATGGACACAAACCCATTGGTTTGAAATGGGTTTAAAGGGTAACAAGGACTCTCAAGGGTTGGTGGTGAAATACAAAGAAAAACTTGTGGCCAAATGGTATGCATAAAAACAAGGAGTGGACTTTGATGAAGTTTTTGCACTATTTGCAAGGCTCGAAACGGTTAGGTTGCTCACTTCCTTGGTAGATCAAGAAGGATGGTACACCACATGGATGTTAAGTAATCATTCCTCAATGGTGAGCTTTGTGAGGAGGTGTATGTATCACAACCCCTGGATATGTTGAAAAGGGAAGTGAGAACAAAGTGTTGGAGATGAAGAGATCACTATATGGCCTTCATCAAGCTCCACATGCATCGAACACTAGACTTGATAAAAGCCTTACATCACTTGGCTTTGAGAGGTGTCATTTGGAGCATGTCGTATACATGGGGAATTCAAAAAGATTAATCTTATTGGTTAGTGTGTATGTGGATGACTTGATTATTCTAGGTTCAAGCAAAGCATAGATTGTGGGATTCAAGAAACAAATGTATCAAGTGTTTAGCATGATTGATCTTTTCTCTGCAACACCCTAATTTACTTAAAACATACACATTACTGAGTGGAAGCATAAATCTCATTGGGAAGTCAAAAAATGATTATCATTGCACAAAAATATAGTTTCATCAACCGATACAAGAAACTAAACAATGCTCATAATCAAGTCCTCAACATAACACTCACACTTTAAACTAATACATGGTTCTCTTAACCTGAAAGTAAATCTAAACTAATATTCTACTATAGTTTGCACCCCACCATGTTTTGTCTTCTAGATTTGTCCTTGTGGCAACACATCCCATTATCACATAGATAACGATGTGTTACGTGAAAATGTGCGGAAATCACAATAACCACAGATGATGAAAACACGGGTTAATTAAAACCGATTACGGAAAACTGATAAACTATGAAACTATTACTTTCTAGTCCTCATCCTGCATAGAAACATGTCATATATATATATATATATACATACACGAGATCTGATACGTGTCCACAGCTTCAAAGAATAGTTGGTCATCCATCACATGAGTTCACCCCATGTTCACATACATAAAGGCCCACCTCTGGCCAATAGCAGGATATACAAACATGATCGATCGTTCAACGTGAAAAACGTCAAAACACTTCCAAGGACCTGAGAGTACAGGGATGACTCTAGATTCTACTACAAACATCCAAAATAGCAGCATATCCATCGCTTGCCTTCTACTGCTCGTCAAGCTGCTCGTCCACAACACCACGACCACGACCATGTCTACCTTGACCACCAAAAAAGGGTGTAAACCAGTGGGGTGAGACAATTGAACAATTTTCCCAGCGGGAAACATAACTCCCCACCGCAACTACAGAACCTCAATAGGATAAACTATAAAGGCAGATAACTATTAACAGGTATAACCAGAGCAGTCTATATAGAGCAAGACTATTCTTATCGACAAGCTTACCAGCTATACAAAAGCATGTAACCAGATATCTCTCAATGGAACATGATTGACAAGATAAGATATATCACTATGTAACAAGATTATCAGACATATTGCCACATAACCTGCAAGATATAACTGAGATGTTTACACACAAACAAGGCCTCATCCAATGTTTCATGTTTACCTTACGCAGTAAATGCTAATCGACTATATTATGTATTATTATGCCCTGAGTAATTGAACCGTACCGTTCGATTCCAACCTTTAGCTGCGAAGCCTAAATCCAGTGCCATACAAGGTCAATGGAAGAGCTGGACTCCATGACCTCCCACCTCGTGGTCAGTTCACGAGTACAACACAAAAAGGACCATAGTCACATGCTGAAGTGGTCTTAGCCACAGGGTCATCTCCATAGGCTACCCTCACTCTACCCCGCCTTGGTACAGGTCTCGGCGCTACTAAAACTGAGCCACAGGCATGTTCACTGTGCTCTGAGCCGTGAACGCATTCATGCTCCTCACATCACATGTCCTGAGCCATGGGCCTGTTCACCATGCTCTATATACGTATCTGAGTCTGCAACCGAAGTTACACTCTTACCTCCTCATTTTCAAGCTAGGAGCAACCTACACATATTCAACAATATGTGCTTCCAAGTTAACCCGTAGGAGAACCCGTTTCACCATCACCAAGTCCTGACGATGATGGATCTATGGCCAGGGCAAACTACATGATATATTTCAATGTGATTAATTAGTATCTTTTAGATGGATTGCAAGATTCAACCAAGTTGTATATCATGTAAGATATAACCGAAAGTAAATAACATTATATTATTATTGTGATTACATCAACCTGATCCATCTCAAGGATCCAACATCACATGTTACCACTTGGCCTCTTGCCAACCATCCAGATCCATCTCAAGGATCATCACGTATCATGGGATCTCAATCCCTCGTCATATACTGTCACTGCCTCTTCAAGACACATATCAACATCATGGGACAAACACATCATTCTTACAACCTCATAGAATAATTATCAAAGTGATGTTACTCATCACATATGTCTCATAGCCTTTTCATGGCTAAGCGTCACATGAATGGTTATGATACACAATAATCATAGTTTCAACATAAGGACCATACTTTCTATAACAATATGATATTCAAGATACTATACCTATCATTTTTACACTATTTGATGATCAAGTATATAAAGCACATCATTAACAAACTATATCCATGCTTATCATTTTCTCAAGATTATACAAGTAGTCAAGGTGTTCATTTTATGTAAGAAGTCATGTTGAACATACAGAACAAGCACTATTGTTACCACTATTATTATGTCACCATCCACTATCATCATTATTATCATTATGCAAGCTACTAGAGTAACTACCACCATTCTCATTATCATTAACAATTAAGTATAAGGATCACTTCACGCATATCATTACTACTACCTTCCTCATCGTCATCATCTACTACTATCATCATTATTATTAACCTTGTTATTATTGTTGCTACTATTAGCAAGGCATCACTATCGTTGTTTGTGTAAAACCAACCACTTCCATGGTACAAGGAACCATCCCTCACTACTACTCATCACAACCCGCACTAAAACCCATCACAACCCTCACTAAAACCCATCACAATCCTCACTAAAACCCATCAAGGCCTATCGGCCGACACACACCAAGCCAAGGGCGCGACGCCCATCACAACCCAGCCCTATCGGCCGTCACAACTCAAAGTTATCACCCACCAAGGCTATCGACCATCACACCATGCATGACCTATTGTTCAACCCCCAACAAGCTTGCCAAATAAGGCCCAATCATTCAACTTAAGCCATCCATCAAGCCACACTTAGTCTAACGTCTATCAAGAGAACAAGGGTGTCGCTCATCTCAAGAAGAACCATATCGCCCAACAGGGTCACCATATCAGCCAACACAACTTCTATCTTAACCTATCGCCCATCACAAGGGCAAGGGTATCGTCCAACACCATGAACACTCACTAAGTCATCCATCACAAAGGTACCCATGTCGTCCAACACCAACAAACCATCATGCCATACTTAGTCGATAGTCCATCACAAGAATAAAGGTGTTTCTCATCACAAGGACCATATCATCAAACAAGGGTCATATCGACCAACACTCACACTAGCTCAACCTATCGCCCAACATAAGGGCAAGGATATCGCCCAACACCAAGAACACCCACCATGCCGTCCATCACAAGGCACTCATATCGTCCAACATACCAAAACAAGGGAAGGTATCATCCAACAGGGGTCATCATCAACCTCCAGCACAAGGAAACTCAAACCCTAGAGAGCAAGGTACACTAGGTCACAAGGAACCCTAAACTCTAAGAAGGATCGGCCACTAAAGGTACAAAAGCAAGTTACTAAGGCAAGGAACTAACTACTAGCATATGAACAAGAACGTAACAAGAGGTTAAGGAATTAGGGTTAGAAGTTATGCAACCCGCCTTAAGCTCCAAGCTCCAAGGAAGAAGAAGCACTCCAAGGTCCAAGGGTTATCGTCCACCAAAGCTTCTCCAAGAGGGTGTATCGGCCACCACTACTACTCCAAGGAAGTGTATTGGCCAACACAAGCAAAGAAGGAAGGAGTGTCATGCACTCAAGGTGGAGGAGAGACCAAGGGATCAAAGGAAGCTAAGGAAAGGGAAAGAGCCACCTATATAGAAGGGAAGGGAGGAGAAAACAAGGTAGATCTATGCTAAGTGTCGTCCACCCAAGGGACACTTGTCCTAGGGTTCAAGCCAACACTCTAGCAAGCCATGAGACACTTGTCCAAGATGTGCACCAAGTGTCCACCAAGCAAGACCAAGCCTCATGGGAGACACAAGCAGCAACTCTACTGGGCGACACACCAAGGCACCTGGGTGACACACCACCTTGTTGGGTGACACAAACTTCACTTGGCCGACACAAGGCTCAAGCAAGCCCAAACAAGGCACCTCAAGGCCCAAACAAGCTTAAGAAAGGCCCAAGAAACTCAAACAACAAGCCCAAGCCTTCCTCTCAACCCTAGAGGAAGCAAAGAGGGGAAAGCATCTCACAAGATGGCAAACTTGCACACAAAACCCTAAACTTGGGTTATTTGCAAGTAGCCCCTCCAACTCTCAACAAAGCACAACAAAACCCTAATCACCACTTAGAGGTGATTAGAAAGCACCACAACACCAAGGTTAAGCAAAACAAACAGGGTAAACCCTAAACGAAGGTTAGGGTCCTTACAAGATAACCCCCTTTAAGGGATTTCGTCCCCAAAATCCGAAGAGAAAAGTGAGGGATACTTCCTCCTCATCTATTCCTCAAGCTCCCACGTGGCTTCCTCAACGCCACGACGCTGCCAAAGGACCTTCACAAGAACCAGGTCTTTCCTCTTCAGCTTCTTGATCCTTTTGTCAAGGATCGCCACTGGACCTTCCTCGTAGGTTACATCTGCATCAAGCTCAACCTCAACTGGTTGTATCATTGTACCTGAATCCGGATGACTTTTCTTCAGCATACTGACATGAAACACTGGATGCAACCTGTGCAACTCTGGAGGCAACTCTAACTTGTAAGCTACCTTGCCAACACATGCTATGACTGAGTAAGGCCCCATATACCTGGGAGCTAACTTACCCTTCCGTCCAAACCTTATCACACCTTTCCACGGTGAGACTTTGAGATACACTTTGTCTCCTACCTGGAACTCCAAAGGTCGTCGGCGATTGTCTGCATAAGACTTCTGCCTGTCCTGTGCCACTTTCAACTGTTGCTGTATCACCTTGATCTTATCTGTTGTCTGCTAAACTAACTCAGGACACAAAAGTTGATACTCACCAGACTCATACCAACACAAAGAAGATATGCACTTCCTTCCATACAAAGCCTCATAAGGAGCCATGTCAATGCTCCGCTGATAACTGTTATTGTAGGCAAACTCTATCAAACTCAGATGTACATCCCAGTTGCCTAGAAACTGCAGAACACAAGCTCGAAGAAGATCTTCCAAAATCTGAATAGTCCTCTCAGACTGTCCATCTGTCTGCGGGTGAAAAGTTGTACTGAACCTCAACTGCGTTCCCAACGCCCTGTGCAATTGTTCCCAAAAACGACTCGTAAACTGAGGACCTCTGCCAAAAACTATCGTTACTGGTACTCCATGCAAATGTACTATTTCATCCGCATATATTCGGACAAGTTTCTCAGCTGTATACGTCGTCTTTACTGGTATAAAATGGGCAGACTTTGTCAATCTGTCCACTATCACCCAAATGGAATCATGATTCCTAGTTGTCCGGGGTAGAACAACTACGAAATCCATGGTTATATGATCTCATTTCCACTGCGGTATCGGCAAAGGTTGCAACATACCTGCTGGCTTCTGATGTTCAGCCTTCACTTGCTGACACACCGCACATCTCGCCACGAACTCAGCTACATCTTTCTTCAATTCGGGCCACCAATATAAGTCCTTCAAACTATGATACATCTTGGTGACACCTGGATGCATCGCATACATCGACGTATGTGCTTCCTCAAGCACCAACTTCCTCAGATTATCAACATCTGGAACCACCATCCTATCACAATAGCAAACTAGCCCATCCTCGGACTCATGAAACCCATCACCCTTGTCGCTTCCGAACTCTGATCTGATCAATTGTACCTCATCATCTGTCTGCTGGGCATCCTTGATCTGCTGTCTCAACGTAGGCTTAACTTGCATCTACGCGAAAAGACCACACAACAAAGAAACTTCCATCTGCACATTCATAATCCGTAGAGAAAAAAACATATCTCGCTTATGGCATACCAGAGAACTCAATTGTACCTTCTTTGAAGAAAGAGAAGAAGACTTTCTGCTAAGCGCATCATCTACCACATTTGCCTTACCAGGATGATACTCGATAGTGCAATTGTAATCATTGATCAACTCCATGCATCGACGTTATCGCATGTTCAACTCTTGCCGCGTAAAGATGTACTTCAAATTCTTATGATCCGTAAAGATCTGATACACTTCCCCATACAGATAGTGTCTCCAAATCTTTAGCGCATGAACCACTGCTGCCAACTCCAAGTCATGAGTCGGATAGTTCTCCTCATGCTTCTTGAGCTGTCGTGAGGCAAAAGAAACCACATGATCTTACTGCATCAACACACAACCTAAACCTTTCTTGGAAGCATCACAGAAAACAACATAGCCTTTCCCAGGCTCTGGCAAAATCAACACTGGAGCACTGGTCAACTTCTCCTTCAAACTCTGGAAAGATTGCTAACATCGATCATCCCAAATAAAAGGTACATCCTTCCTGGTTAACTTCGTCATCGGCAATGCGATCACACTGAAGTCTTTGATAAACCTCTGGTAGTATCCTGCCAAACCAAGGAAACTACGAACTTCTGTCGGCATCTTCGGTTGTACCCAATCCACAACGGATTCCACCTTCTTCGGATCTACTTTGACTCCTTCCACAGATATCACATGACCCAAGAAAGTCACTTCCGCCAACCAGATCTCACACTTATAGAACTTGGTATACAACTGATGTTGACGAAGAAGAGTCAACGCTTGCCAAAGATGTTTCTCATGCTCTATCCTATCCTGACTATAGATCAAGATGTCATCTATAAAGACTACAAACTGATCTAAGAATGGTTGGAACACTCTGTTCATCAGATCCATGAAAGCAGCAGGTGCATTGGTTAACCCAAACGGCATAACCACGAACTCGAAATGACCATACCTCGTCCTGAAAGCTGACTTTGGCATGTCATCCGCCTTTATCCTCAACTGATGATATCCAGACCGTAGATCGATCTTCAAAAACACTGTAGCACCACGCAACTGGTCAAACAGATCATCTATCCTCGACAACGGGTACTTATTCTTGATCATGACCTTGTTCAACTGCCGATAATCTATACACAACCGCATCGAGCCATCCTTCTTCATAACAAACAACACGGGAGCACCCCACGGAGACGTACTCGGTCGGATAAAACCTTTCTCCAACAACTCTTGCAACTGATTCTTCAACTCTGCCATCTCTGTTGGAGCCATCCTATACGGTGACTGTGCAACTGGCTGTGTTCCAGGAACCAGATTGATCTCGAAATCAATCTCTCGGGGTGGAGGAACACCAGGAAACTCCTCAGGAAACACGTCTGCAAACTCTCAAACCACTGACACCTCCTCAAGACTAGGACCTTTCTCCTTGGTAACCACAACGGTATCCACCACGTGAGCTAGGAACGCCTCACATCCTTGTCGTAACAACTTATCTGCCACCAGAGATGACACCAAACACGTCAGAAGAATCTTCCTATCTCCCTGGAAGATCCACTGCTCTCCAGCAACATCAAACAATGTCTGCTTGGAACCACAGTCCAAGACAACCTTATACTTCTCTAAGGTATCCATCCCAAGGATAACATCGAAACCATGCATATCAAGTGGTATAAGATCCACTTGAATGCGGTGTCCCGAGAAAGACAAGACACAAGATGGACACTCTTCTCGAAGCAAAGAGGAACCATCAAGAGGGGTTTCTAACAACAAGCTACCTTCTTACAGCTAACAGGTAAACGACAGTTTTCAAGCATACTATTGGCGATAAAAGAGTGTGTAGCACCCGGGTCAACCAGAATAGATATAAAGCAAGAAGAAGACATATCAGAATGAAATAACTCCATCTGACATGTCACCACTCGCGGGTTGACTATCACCTCCGGCTGACTCATGGCATAGAATCGAGCCGTTGCTTGCTGTCCACGACCTCTGCTTCCTTGAGCAGATGATCCAGCTTGAGACGCTTGACCGCGTCCTCGACCTCAGCTACCACTGGCCTGCGGTCTCTCTGACCTCTGAAAACTCTGTCTCGGCTGCTGCGTCACTTCGACATCTCTATTTAGGCAATTAAGCCTGAAATGCCCGACTTGTCCAGAAAGATGACATGACTTGTCCTCAAACCGTGGCCTAGCTGGCCCTGTCACTGCCACAAAAGCTGAAATATGCGCCTTAGATGGTGAAGAAACATAACCTTTCCCCTTACCTGGAGACCACTGAGATGGTACACCAGAACTTCTCATCGCTGACGGTGCTGAAAACCTAGGCTTCTTAAAGCCACCAAACCTTTGTCCTTGAAACTGAGCAAGTCTTTTAAGAGACATAGACTCTCTTTTCTCCTGTACTGTCCTCTCGATCCTTCGAACTGATTCCACAAATGTAGCAAACCATTCTCGGTTCTCTAACGCAGACACCAGGGTTTTCAACTCAGCACTCAAACCCTTCTTGAAACGTCTGATCCGTTCCTCATCTGTTGCCACCATGTGAGGACAAAATCTCAACAGATGCATAAACTTGGCTTCGTACGTGGTGATGTTCATCGTTCCTTGTCTCAGGTTCTCGAACTGACTGACCTTCTTGTCCAGGTACGTCTTCGGGAAGTATCTGGTGACGAACTCGCTTCGGAACACTTCCCAGCAGATCACCTCACCCGGCCGCTTCTCTCCTTCGATGGTCCAGCAGTGACCAGCACTACCTTTCATAAGGTAGATAGCATGCTTTACCTTTTCCGCTTCGGGGATGTCGAGGATCCGAAAAGCCTTCTCGAGACTTTTCAGCCACAGATCTGCATCCGCTGGATCACCCGTTCTAGCATACTCCAAAGCTCCAACTCGGCGAAGCTGCTCGAAGGTCTTCCCAATACCCGATGCTTCTCCATGGGGAACATGTGCTCACGGAGGAGGCACTGGTAATCGCTCAACCATGAGATTCATCGTAGCCATCAGCTGCCCCATAAACTGTTGGTAAGCAGGATGTTCAAGTATAGTTGGGTTAAATTGGGGACCCTCAGGCACCCGATCTTCATGTGCCTGTCCATCTGCTCCATCGACCGATGCAGCATCACTATGCTCAGGAGCATGTTCTTCATGGTTTCCAGACATCTTGGCTTTTCTTCCGCTGAGGGCAGAAGATATTGTAAGAAAATTGGAAAACTCATAAGAACAGACTCAACCTAGTCCTAGATCCCTGTAGGCTCAGCGAACCTATAGCTCTGATACCAAAACTTGTGGCAACACATCCCTTTATCACATAGATAACGAGGTGTTACGCAAAAACATGCGGAAATCACCATAACCACAGATGATGAAAACACGGGTTAATTAAAACCGATTACGAAAAACTGATAAACTGTGAAACTATTACTTTCTAGTCCTCATCTTGCACAGAAACATGTCATATATATATATATATATACATACATGAGATCTGATACGTGTCCACAGCTTCAAAGAACATTTGTTCATCCATCACATGAGTTCACCCCCTGTTCACATACATAAAGGCCCACCTCTGGCCAAAAGCAGGATATACAAACATGATCGATCGTTCATCGTGAAACAACATCAAAACACTACCAAGGACCTGAGAGTACAGAGATGACTCTAGACTCTACTACAAACATCCAAAACAGCAACATATCCCTCGCTTGCCTTCTACTGCTCGTCAAGCTACTCGTCCGCAACACCACGACCATGACCACGTCTACCTTGACCACCTAAATAGGGTGTAAACCAGCAGGGTGAGACAATTGAACAATTGTCCCAGCGGGAAACATAACTCCCCACCGCAACTACAGAACCTCAACAGGATAAACTATAAAGGTAGATAACTATTAACAGGTATAACCAGAGCAGTCTATATAGAGCAAGACTATTCTTACCGACAATCTTACCAGCTATACAAAAGCATGTAACCAGATATCTCTCAATTGAACATGATTGACAAGATAAGATATATCACTATGTAACATGATTATCAGACATATTGCCACATAACCTGCAAGATATAATAGAGATGTTTACACACAAACAAGGCATCATCCAATGTTTCACGTTTACCTTATGCAGTAAATGCTAATCGGCTGTATTACGTATTATTATGCCCTGAGGAATTGGACCGTACTGTTCGATTCCAACCTTTGGCTGCGAAGCCTAAATCCAGTGCCATACAAGGTCAATGGAAGAGCCGGACTCCACGACCTCCCACCTCGTGGTTAGTGCACGAGTACAATACAAGCAGGACCATAGTCACATGCTGAAGTAGTCTTAGCCACAGGGTCAGCTCCATAGGCTACCCTCACTCTAGCCCGCCTTGGTATAGGTCTCGACGCTAGTAAAACTGAACCACGGGCATGTTCACTGTGCTCTGAGCCATGAACGCATTCATGCTCCTCACATCACATGTCCTGAGCCATGGGCCTGTTCACCATGCTCTATATACGTATCTGAGTCTGCAACCGAAGTTACACTCTTACCTCCTCATTTTCAGGCTAGGAGCAACCTACACATATTCAACAATATGTGCTTCCAGGTTAACCCGTAGGAGAACCCGTTTCACCATCACCAAGTCCTGACGATGATGGATCTATGGCCAGGGCAAACTACATGATATATTTCACTGTGATTAATTAATATCTTTTAGATGGATTGCAAGATTCAACCAAGTTGTATATCATGCAAGATATAACCGAAAGTAAATAACATTATATTATTATTGTGATTACATCAACCTGATCCATCTCAAGGATCCAACATCACATGTTACCACTTGGCCTCTTACCAACCATCCAGATCCATCTCAAGGATCATCACGTATCATGGGATCTCAATCCCTCGTCATATACTGTCACTGCCTCTTCAAGACTCATATCAACATCATGGGACAAACACATCATTCTTACAACCTCATACAATAATTATCAAAGTGATGTTACTCGTCACATATGTCTCATAGCCTTTTCATGGCTAAGCGTCACCTGCATGGTTATGATACACAATAATCATAGTTTCAACATAAGGACCATACTTGCTATAACAATATGATATTCAAGATACTATACCTATCATTTTTACACTATTTGATGATCAAGTGTATAAAGCACATCATTAACAAACTATATCCATGCTTATCATTTTCTCAAGATTATACAAGTAGTCAAAGGTATTCATTTTATGTAAGAAGTCATGTTGAACATACAGAACAAGCACTATAATTACCACTATTATTATGTCACCATCCACTATCATCATTATTATGATTATGCAAGCTACTAGAGTAACTACCACCATTCTCATTCTCATTAACAATTAAGTATAAGGATCACTTCACAGATATCATTACTACTACCTTCCTCATCGTCATCATCTACTACTATCATCATTATTATTAACCTTGTTATTATTGTTGCTACTATTAGCAAGGCATCACTATTGTTGTTTATGTAAAACCAACCACTTCCATGGTACAAGGAACCGTCCCTCACTACTACTCATCACAACCCGCACTAAAACCCATCACAACCATCACTAATACCCATCAAGGCCTATCGGCCGACACACACCAAGCCAAGGGCGCGACGCCCGTCACAACCCAGCCCTATCGACCATCACAACTCAAAGCTATCACCCACCAAGGCTATCGGCCATCACACCATGCATGACCAATCGTTCAACCCCCAACAAGCTTGCCAAACAAGGCCCTATCGTTCAACTTAAGCCATCCACCAAGCCACACTTGGTCTAACGTCTATCAAGAGAACAAGGGTGTCGCTCATCTCAAGAAGAACCATATCACCCAATAGGGTCACCATATCGGCCAACACATCTTCTATCTTAACCTATCGCCCATCATAAGGGCAAGGGTATCGTCCAACACCATGAACACTCACTAAGTCGTCCATCACAAAGGTACCCATGTCGTCCAACACCAACAAACCATCATGCCATACTTAGTCGATCGTCCATCACAAGAACAAAGGTGTTGCTCATCACAAGGACCATATCGTCCAACAAGGGTCATATCAGCCAACACTCACACTAGCTCAACCTATCGCCCAACATAAGGGCAAGGATATTGCCCAACACCAAGAACACCCACCATGTCGTCCATCACAAGTCACTCATATCGTCCAACATACCAAAACAAGGGAAGGTATCGTCCAACAGGGGTCATCATCAACCTCCAGCACAAGGAAACTCAAACCCTAGAGAGCAAGGTACACTAGGTCACAAGGAACCCTAAACTCTAAGAAGGATCGGCCACCAAAGGTACAAAAGCAAGGTACTAAGGCAAGGAACTAACTACTAGCATATGAACAAGAACGTAACAAGAGGTTAAGGAATTAGGGTTAGAAGCTATGCAACCCGCCTTAAGCTCCAAGCTCCAAGGAAGAAGAAGCACTCCAAGGTCCAAGGGTTATCGTCCACCAAAGATTCTCCAAGAGGGTGTATCGGCCACCACTGCTACTCCAAGGAAGTGTATCGGCCAACACAAGCAAAGAAGGGAGGAGTGTCGTGCACTCAAGGTGGAGGAGAGACCAAGGGATCAAAGGAAGCTAAGGCAAGGGAAAGAGCCACCTATATAGAAGGGAAGGGAGGAGAAAACAAGGTAGATCTATGCTAAGTGTCGTCCACCCAAGGGACACTTGTCCTAGGGTTCAAGCCAACACTCTAGCAAGCCATGAGACACTTGTCCAAGATGTGCACCAAGTGTCCACCAAGAAAGACCAAGCCTCATGGGCGACACAAGAAGCAACTCTACTAGGCGACACACCAAGGCACCTGGCTGACACACCACCTTGTTGGGTGACACAAACTTCACTTGGCCGACACAAGGCTCAAGCAAGCCCAAACAAGGCACCTCAAGGCCCAAACAAGCTCAAGCAAGGCCCAAGAAACTCAAACAACAAGCCCAAGCCTTCCTCTCAACCCTAGAGGAAGCAAAGAGGGGAAAGCATCTCACAAGATGGCAAACTTGCACACAAAACCCTAAACTTGGGTTATTTGCAAGTAGCCCCTCCAACTCTCAACAAAGAACAACAAAACCCTAATCACCACTAAGAGGTGATTAACAAGCACCACATCACCAAGGTTAAGCAAAACAAACAGGGTAAACCCTAAACGAAGGTTAGGGTCCTTACAGTCCTCATGACATAGACTCCTTGTATAAGCTCCATAATCCTTCTTTCCTACAGACATCACATCCCCAACCATGCAAAGCAAAAGGGAACCACGATAGAGTAAGTGGAACTGAGCAACTTTATAGAACTGAAAAATAAATTATACTTTGACAAACTAGAATTTAAACATGATAACAATTGAATTCTTGTAATGTCATATTTCTTCAGTTTAAACTTCATCTTTAATTATCTTAATCATTAACATTATTTTCTTAGGTTGAATTGGTTGTGCTTCATCCTTACATTGCTCACACAGAGCTTATGCTCTTAAGAAATCATTGCTCACATAGAGTTTATGCACCCAAGTGCTCATTTCTCACACAGAGCTTATGCCAAAAATGACATCTTAACCTTGGAAGGAACAATCATCATTCAACTAACTTTATCTTGACACTAACTTGGAGTATAATAACTTGGAATATTGAATCTTAAGCATAATCACTTAATGAATTAGATTTGACTTAGGAAGCATGTGCATATTATGATGATGGAAATATGTGAGAAAGACGTAATGAACAATCATAGTTTGATTCATAATCAATTTTCTTGCATGAACAAGGTCCAAGATTTGAATTTAATCAGTGAGAATTTTTTTATTAAAACCCATATCTTATTTATATCATATTTGGGATGTTACAAGCTCGTTGTCTTACTACTTGGGAATTGAGGTATCTCAAACTCCTCAAGGCATTACACTATGTAAGTCGACATATGCTTCTAAGATACTTGAGAAGAGTTGGATGCCAAACTACAATATAAGGCAAACTCCAATGGAACCAAGATTAAAACTCAGTAAGTCAAGTCAAAATCCTCCAGTAATGCAACATACTATAGGAGCATTGTTGGTTGTCTAAGATTATTGGTAAATAAATGACTAGACATAGATTATTCCATTGGGATAGTAAATAGATACATGGAAGAAACAACTAGAGACCACATGACATAAGTTAAGCAAATATTGAGGTACATCTGTGGTACACTTGATTTTGGTTACTTTAATGTCAAAAAGGACAAAGAGGAATCATGCCTAATTGGCTATAGTGATTGTGTCTTGCCTGGAAATATGGATGACCACAAGAGCACATCTGGAGTTGCCTACTTCCTTGGTAAAAATATTGTTAGTTCGATATCACAAAAATAGAAGATAGTGGCTTTATCATCCTACGAGGCAAAGTATATTGTATTCTCTACTATAGATTTCCAAGGTATTTGGCTCAGTTTCCTATTAGAAGATCTAAGGAACCAAACCAAATATAAAGTAATACTCAAAATTGATAAAAAAGTCAACAATCACTCTCTACAAGAACCATATCTACAATGACAGGGGTAAGCACATTGATACTAGTTATCCATTCATTCGTGGATGTGTGGAGTGCTAAAATTGTAGTGGAGCATGTTAATTCAAATGACTAGTTGGTAGATATATTAACAAAGCCACTTGGTCAAGTGAAGTTTCTAGAAATATGTCAGAAAATAGGACTTCAAGATGTAAAGAAGAGATAACAAGATTTAGGAGGTGAATGTTAAAAATGATCTTGTTAGTTTATTATTATATTTAGATATATTTGTCAAAAGAAGGGATACTAGGAAATGTCTGGTCTGAAACAGAAGAAGTTTATAGTTTATCCTCAAATAAATAGAAATAGGAGCATAGTCATTTTCTTTGTAATATAAATACCTTGTAACGCAAACGATTGAATAGTGGAACATCTTCTCATGTTTTTGTCCTACGTTTCATGTTTTCTGGAATATTTAATTGGAAAGTCACATCATAAAGAAACTCCTGTGGAGTCTACCTCCCAAGCTCCTTCAAATTGCTGCCACAATGGAGAAATTCAAGGATTTAAAAACGATGCAAGTGGATGAAGTAGTCGGCACCCTCAGAGTTCATGAAGAGAGATACAGGAACTATAATGAAAGACATGAGAAAGTATTTCTAGTGAAGAGGGATTTGAAATTCGAGGTAAAATCTCCATATGTAGACGATGTTGCTTACCACACCACCGTGATGGCATGGGTGAGGTAGTCTGCTTAGTCGAAGGCAAGGTTGAGGACAACAATAGTGGAGGCCACAATGATGGAAAGTTTCCTCACCAAAATATAGATGGAAACCACAACTGTAGCCATGATAAGAGAAAGGTAAAATGCTTTCACTGTGGTAACCTTGGTCATTATGCTTCTAATTGTGGATTCAACTAGTGGATGAAATAAATAAACATCCTAAATTAAGTAACCATTGTTGGAGACTCGACTTGTAACATGTGCGAAGTTGATCGAGTCTGAATTATTTCAATATTCTCCTCCTTAATTTAAAAATGGTTACTCAAGGTTCCTCTCACTGATCATTTCACTTAATTCTGGACACTTGATTCTTCCAAGTGCCTTGGTAAGAATATTTTCTCGACGTTCATTAGTACTGACACAATTCACTATAATATTCCCTTCTTCCACTTTTGTATAGCACACCATGATTCACAGTCCCTATCAGGTACCTTAGAATAAGTTTAATAGCTTGTTGGTGCATTACTTTGGGTTCCTCCATATGCAATCTCACCATCCCAATCGAATAGGATAGGTCTGGTCGGGTGTGTGTAAGATACCTCAGACTTCCAACCAAGCTTCTATATTTAGTGGGATTCACCGCTTCTCCATCAATATTTTTTCGTGAGTTTAGTTTAGGCTCCATGGGGAACTTGCTCGAATTGCAATCACTCATACCTACTTACTTGAGTATTTTCTTGGCATAGGCTAATTGCATTAGAAGAATGCATCCTTCCCTTTGCCACACTTCAATTCCAAGAAAGAGTGAGAGAAGTCTTAGATCACTCGTTTCAAATTCCTTCATCATTGATTCTTTGAATTCACTAATTTTATCACCACTTGACCCAGTTATGATCAAACCATCCACATAAATTCCAACAATAAGCACATCCTTTCCAATGTTCCTTGTGTACACAGCCTGCTCATGTGTACACCTATGGAAACCAAGCCCTTTCACGCTCCTATCCAACTTGATATTCCAGACCCTTTGTACATGTCATAGTCCATACAAGGTTTTCTTGAGCTTGATTACCTTGTGATCTTGTCTTTCCACCTTGAAACCTTCAGACAAGGCAACATAAACTTCTACTTTGAGGTCACCATTAAGAAAAGTCATCTTGACGTCAAGATGAGACTTCCCACTTGTGGTGTGCCGAGAGAGCTAGAAATAGTCTCACTGTTTCCATTCTAGCTACTGGAGAGAAGACTTCATTAAAGTCTATCCCATGTTGTTGCACATATACCTTTGCCATGAGCCTTTCCTTGTGCTTGATAATATTTCCTTGTGAGTCCTTCTTCAATTTGTATACCCACTTTGCTCCTATAGCCTTTTGACCCACTGCAAATTCAAACAACATCCATGTTCATTCTTTTCTATTGCCTCCAGTTCTTGGATTGTGGCCTTTTGCCACGTTGGTTCTTTGATAGTTTTTGAATAGCTGACAGGCTCTTCAACATCCATCAGCAGTAGCTCCCCAACAATATCTTTGGTTTCCTAATAGATGTCCTCAAGAGATTTGAGTTTGACTGGTCTTCTCTTAGATGACAAGGACCCAAAACTTTGTGGTGAACTAAGGGCGCTTGTGGAGTGTATAGAGGATAAGGCAAGTTCTGCATTATTCAAAAGAGGTGTTGCTAAGACATGCAACTGACTAGACGTGTCCACTTTGGGTGATTGTCCTCCATCAATAATATGATGAACTTCTTCTGGTTCACTTTCACTCTTATCCTCCACTATGAATGTGACCTTGGTGTGTGTATCTTCTTCTTCAATTTTACTCCTCTTCCACTTCATTTGCTCATAAAAAATCACATCTCTATTGACTTTATCCTTTCTTCTCGGGGATCATAGAGTAGGAATGTCGTGCTTCCTGATTCTACTCCAAAATAAACCATGGGAATACTTCAATCGCCAAGTTTCTTTGTGTGCATACTCGACATCTTCATATGAGCAGTACACCCAAATACCTTTACCTGGTCTAAATGTGGTTTTGCTACCTCACCATGCGTCATGAGGTGTAATTCTAGTCAGTGCTTTGGTAGGCATGCGATTTAGAATGTAAAGTGCATGCCTTACAACCTCCTCCCACATATTTGAAGGTACATTTGTAATCTTCAAGCTTCTCGACATGGCCATTAATGTTCGATACCTTCTTCCACCACACCATTCTTTTGTGGGGTGTAAGGTGTTGTTAGGCGCCTTTGAATTCCTACCTTCTCACAAAACATGGTAAACCTAATGGATAAAAATTCACCACTGAGATCTATCCTCAGAATCTACATAGTGAGCTCAGATTCCTTTTCTACAAGGATCTTAAATTTGTGAAAGCCTTTGACTGCCTCCCCTTTAGCTTTAATCACATGTACCGACATCTTCCTATTATAGTCATCGATAAGGAGAAGGAAATATCCACATATAGAAGTCATGACATCGACATTATATATCCTCAACCGAGATCCGACGCAAATCCTAGATGGAAGGACACCATATGAAGCATGGTTTCAAAGAAAACCAAAGGTACATTATTTTTTGTGTTTTCAGATGCTTAGCTCATGTGAGAACAGTAAGTCCACACATGAAGAAGTTGGCAGATCAAACTACTCTCATGATATTTTTGGGATATGAATATGGATCCAAATCATCACGAGTGTTTGATCGAGTGGAAAAGATATTGCAGGTCCCCCTTGATGTTCTGGTATCAAAGCTCTGACATCAATGTCCAGTCTGAAACACGATAAGCTTATAGTTCATCCTCAAATAGAAATCTAAACATTGGATTATAGTCATTCTCTTTGTAATATAAATACCTTGTAATGTGAAAGATTGAAAAGTAGATTAGCAGAACCTAGCATTTTTCTTCTCGTGTGTCTGTTCCACCTTTCGTGATTGTCAATTCTTTAATTCTTTTCCAACATTTGGTACCAGAGTCCCTATTTTGAGGACCATGCCAAGGAAAAGTGACGTTGAAGAGTCACCAGTAAAGGAGAGGTCAATGATCCTTCAATACTTATTGGTCACAAAAAGAAACTATGGGGGATGTGCAATTAAGATGATAGTTTATATGCAAGCTCTGGAAGTGTGGGATGTTATTGAGCCCACCGACTCAAAGGAGCCTATTGAGATATGGAAGGAAATGGCTCTGGTGGCAATATACCATGCCATTAATGACACACTATTGTTGTTGGCGGAGAAGGAAACGACTATAGAGGCTTGTGAAATGTTTAAACAATGCACTTGGGTGCAAAGCACGCCAATGAGGCAAAGATTCAAATTCTACGATGGGAGTTTGAAGGTTTTCGCATGCGAGATGTGGAGACAGCTGATGACTTTGCTGTAAAGTTGACAATAATTGCCAACAAGATTCGTGCTTTGGACGACAAGGTGGAGGAGACCTACATCCTCAAGAAGCTATTCCGAGCCGTTCCGACCAAGTTCCTCCAAATTGTATTGCCACGGAATAATTTGGGAACTTTACTATGAAGAATGGTTACGGAGTCATGAAAGTCACATCATTGACAAAGAGAACGGACTATAAATTTGTTTCATTTCGAACCAGACATTTCCTCGTGTCCTCTATTTTAATAAAAATACACAAATATAGTAATAAACTAACAATATTATTTTTAACAGAAAAGAATCATGAACATAATTTCTGGACAGTAAGGAACGAGTTCATCCATGAAGCTCAACTTCCAATGCTACCTGTCATGATCAACTTCGTCAAGAGCCACACTGAATCGATCCTGAATCTACCAGTTCAGGCAATACAACAGAAGACACCACAACGGCCAAAAATTGATATGTCGAGACCCAACAATGGGGATATCATCTTGTTCGCAGATGCAACACACAAACAGGAGGCTCTTACTGCTGGTCTGGGAATCCATGCTGTTGACTCTTCAGGCCTCTGTCTGAGAGGAGAAGGCTTTATCACTAGGGCAGCTTATGCCATGGAGGCTGAGGTCCAAGCGATTATAAAAGCCGTCGACATAGCAATTGACTTGGGTGCGACATATGCAATGATATTGTCTGACTGCAGCCAAGCAGTTGATATTCTGAACTTTGGAGCATGTCCGCCTAAATTCCGACCCTTTGTGGTTAAATTCAAAGAATGCACATCATCCCTTATTACCTGTCGAGTATGCCTAATCCCTAGGACGCTCAACATGGTAGCGGATTCCCTTGCAAAATCCGCTCTGCAAAACCAGCATTTGGGCACCTCTAGCCCGCCCCATAGCCCTAATTTTAGGTCTGCTTTGTTTTCTTTTAACTCTTTGAAACCTCCCTGGCTTAACTTGGAGGTAAATGTAGATCTTAACCTTATTTGGCCTGCTAGAGAGAGCGGGATGAATACATAATCTCTCTATTTCCCCCAAAAAAAAAAAATCTGGAAGTGTCCATTGGAAAGTGGCGTTTTGGAACAATGTAAATCGACTACGCATCTTATGTTGTAGGGAGAAATCTGCATTCAGGTGTGGGTGAGTAAAGTTTGAAACAAAACAAATCGACTAGGCATCTTGTGTTGTAGGGAGAAATCTACATTCAGGGAGAAATCTACGTTCAGGTGTGGGCGAGTAAAGTTAGGTCGCCTAAATATGGTACAGACGATATTGGGCCTTTCCAGTCTATTGGGTCATAAATGAGCCGTGCAGAACCTTACTAACGTAGCAGCATATTGAGTCCATTTATCTCTAAGAGGCCGTGCTAACTATCATTTCTTACGTATCGCTTCAATATAGAAAAAGAAACCATATAAAGAGTGTGGGAGTTGTATAGAACACATAGTTGGTACAAGCTATTTCCCTTCTGTTCCACTATCTGGTGATCATACCAAAGTTGTGGGATTACTTTCAACGACGAAGAACTGAAATTTGCGTTATATATACCTGCCCAAAATTTCTTTGATAGCCCGAGGAGGAATCACAAGAAGCGCGTTGGGATAGAATTAAGTCAGCAATGGAGAGAGCCAACCTCGGAGTCGTCGTCTTCCTTGGGTTGCTGTTGGTGGCGCTTCGTCCTGCAGCCACTGTTCGTGAATTGCCCAGCACGCTTTTCGTCGATGAGGGATCACTCCCCAGCGACGACACAGAAGGGACTGACCGGCCATTCGCAGCAGCAGTACTGGGGGAGAAGACCATCATCGGCGCTTTCCATGCATCTGTGCTGCCCAACGAAGTTCGTCCAACGGCTGAATGCGGCTATGCCTGCAGCACTATCAAACCTAACTGCACCGGCGGGTGCAAGTGCAAGTTAGTCGATCAGTACATAGGGGTATGCCATGCTTAGTGCCTACCTCTGTTCTACTTGTACCTATCTCCGTCCTAGTGCCTTTATACCTCCATAAGTATATGTTCAGCTAGTCATCACATATAACGCATAAAATGCGCACTCATGCATCATTTACTTAAAAATGCGCACCCATGCATCATTTACTTAAGTTACCCATCAATTAATTAAAATACGTGGCATTGCATTCAGAAATATATAACAATAATGCAAAAATGTAATTTGGAACTCCTCCTATGCTATAAATCAATGCCGTATTCAGTGTGCATTTCAGTGTGGAATGTGATATACCTTCACAAGACATTGAGTAGCCGTTTGGCTGCTGCCATCTTAAATTCCGGTAGTGTAGTGCAGAAATAGGTCTCCTGATTGATTGCAGAATAGAAGCGTATAGCAATCGTGCCAGATTCACGGTTTTGGTAATCATAACTCGCACGTCATACCTGTAGGCTGTGGAAGCGGCAGCAAGAAGGCAGACAATTCCAACAGGTCGTGCCAAAGCAAACTCAGTTGCCGACTTGCCGTGTTGACTTTCACTGTTGTCCCACAAATTAACAGAGAGAGAGAGAGAGAGAGAGAGAGAGAGAGAGAGAGAGAGAGAGAGAGAGAGAGAGAGAGAGAGAGAGAGAGAGAGAGAGAGAGAGAGAGAGAGAGAGAGAGAGAGAGAGAGAGAGAGAGAGGTGAATGAATCCACAAATTCAGATAGATTGGTTGGAGGCCCACTTGTATACGTTAAGGGATATGGTATTTAGTGTAGGACAAATTGCTCTCAAATTTAATTTAGTTAAAATAACTAAGTAAAATGTTCATTGACAATCAACATAATTCCGTGGTTTGAGACGTTTAGTATTTTAGTACAAGAGGTCATGAAACTTCTGAAAAATATTCAGAACACTATAAGTAGTAACATAATGATTTCCAAGTAATACATGTTGTGTTTTAGAAAATTACTTTTGCTATTCAGAAAATATTGACAGCGCCCCTTGGTCTTGATGTAAATCCCTTCATCTATAGAAACGTGTTGACTCAAAAGAGAGAGGCTAAGGGTCCGTTTAGTTGGGTGTAAAACAAAAAAAATGACAAATGAAAATAATGTTAGAGCTGTTTGTTCGTAATTGGTTCCCGCTGCGAATGTCAAATTGTCGGTTTTCAACAGCACGGCTGTCGGCTCGGTCATTTCATAAAACTAGCTAAAAGCACGTGCTAAGCACGTGAATAGCAGTTGAATTAGCATAATAAAATAATCTGAAAATTGAAATTTCTTCTAGGTTTGTGCAATAATAATTACACATAACTGGCTAAAAGGGAATAATCTGATAAATATCTAGTTGACTCTCTCTGATATATAAAGCACGACTTAAAAATTATAGTGCACAAAAATTGTGAATTACAAAAAAAATCACTAACCCATTAAGAGAGAGTAGCTCGATTAACATCAGGTTAACTCATTCCAATCTATAAGCAAACAGATATGTTGAATTGGTTAGCATACATACATGCATGATTGATTAACACACATACATGCTAGAACACAAGCAATGAATAGACCATTGAGCACATAGCCAAGCTACTGGAACACGTGCAATCATTCGATCAATTGACCAGTTGACTCCCTCCGATTTGTAGAGTGACATTACCAAAATTTAAAATAAAAATATTTTTCCGTTGGACTCATGATGACCACTTCATTAACATGTGTTGATCTATATAAAATATACTTAGAGAAAACATCTTGGTTAAAAGCCAACTGACTCCCTCGAATCTATAAGCACACAGATAGATTGAATCAGTTAATACTCAAATAGAATGTAAAACACAAAGACCAGTTGAGCTAATTAGCATTGTAATAGACTGATTGAACACAAAAAAAATGTGGATCAATGAACACATATAATGTACTGAAACTCCCTTCAAAGAAACTGATGATGTCAAATACATAATTAGATTGTACTGATTAGTATGCAGACAGACTATTGGAACACACAGATCGATTGAAACAATGAGCATACAGGCTAACTATTAAAATAATAGATTGATTGATGGAAACACATACCTAAAACCTAAAACTTGTATGAGATTTTTTATTTTTTTATACAGCTCAAAAAAAATTGAAAAAAATAAAAAAAGACAAACGAAATGAAAAAAAGCGGCAACTAGGCACCCCCAACACCGATGAGCAGGCACACATGCTTCTGGACTCCTGGGACATCATATGATGTTACACGCGTGCACGATTGATTCCAAATATTTGAGATTTGTGAATCAACAAAATTCAAAAACTGAATCACAAAAAAATGGCATAAGCATTCACTGCTAACACGATAATTTATATGCAAGAGCTAGCTCCCTACAATTTGCAATGGCACAAACAAACTGGATTGATCAGCATGGAGCACGCTGAATAATCAGATGAATGAGCAAATAACCAATCTGGTGGAACATGTGTATAGCCTACACTCATGAGCACGTATGGCAATAAAAATTATCTCAAACAATAAATGGAAAGAAAAAAAAGTCAATCCTAACATACGACTGGATTTAACTAAGTGAAACAAAGTCGAGTTAGTATACTCAGATAGACAAATCGTAGTACCACTTTATCTTGTACTAATTTTTATGATTGATTATTGCGAATCAAAAACCAACTGAATTGTGCAAGCCGACAGGTGGATTGGGCAGCAAGGCAAAGCGAGCGAGCAACTGAATCAAGCAAGCATATATAGTATATATATATTAAAAGCGGCGGTGGTAGTGGAATTGACATGATGGATAAACATCAAAAAGGACGGGAAACAATTGAAACCAATAGTTTTATAGCTATATACTTCAAGCTGGTGAGCTCAGCTAGGATTGACCTGACGGATAAATATGAGAAGGCGCGAGAAACAACTGAAGTTAATAGATAAATAGCTAGACTTAGAATAAAAATTACAAATAAGAGGTAAAAGGTAGACAGAGTAGCAGCTTGACTGAAGCAGGATAACTCCGTTTTGTTATAGGAAAGGTAGATATACACCTAGTAAAAGAGCATCAATCGATTAAAAGTCAGGTGACTTTTTCCGACCTTTAAGCACACATATAGACTGTATAAACACATAGACACAATGGACCAATGTGAATCAGATGCCCTTATTTTGCCAGCAAAAATATCAAAAAAGGTGGACAGAAAAAAATTACAAACAAACAAAGCGGCTCAAACTGAACCCGATATCTTTATTTGGCCTAACAAAAAAAACCTGGGATAAATAAAAAAATTGCAAACGAACAAAGCAGCTTAATTACAAAATATATAAAAAAAAAAAAAGTTGCCGAGCAAAGCAGCTCGACAGCAGGCAGCTGAATAAATATGAGAAGGCGCGAGAAACAGCTGAAGTTAATAGATAAATAGCTAGACTTAGAATAAAAATTACAAATAAGAGGTAAAAGGTAGACAGAGTAGCAGCTTGACTGAAGCAGGATAACTCCGTTTTGTTATAGGAAAGGTGGACAGAAAAAAATTACAAACAAACAAAGCGGCTCAAACTGAACCCGATATCTTTATTTGGCCTAACAAAAAAAACCTGAGATAAATAAAAAAATTGCAAACGAACAAAGCAGCTTAATTACAAAATATAAAAAAAAAATAAAAAAGCTGCCGAGCAAAGCAGCTCGACAGCAGGCAGCTGACTGCCTTTTATTATAGGTATATAGAAACGCGGAACTTATAATGCTGTGGATTTTCGAGGAGTCAGGTGCACAGAGGGGTTATTGCTTTCTCAGAAAATTGAACCACGACACCAGTAACTGAAACCTGCGTGACTGTGCCCAACAAAATAAAAGTAAATAAAATCAATTTGTTCTGCAGACGTCTAACTAAACATAGCATCTGAGATTTATAATCAGTTATTATGAACTTTTTTTTTTAAATCTTACAAATGCATCTGAGTACACCTAACCAAAATGAACCTATGGGGCCGTCTCGATAACTACAGCTTCTGAAATCCTAATATTCTGTGTGTAAGTGTTGCTTAGCTTTTATCGGGCGGGGAGGTTGATTTTATTATCGGCATGCATTACGCATAGAAGATATATGTTTTTATAAAAATAATAATTCATTCATACTGTTGTTAAGAAGTTTCGAACTTGTGACTTCTCAAGTATACAACATCAACTTTATCACTCGGATAACACTAGCTAAATGGGTTGTAGTGAAGACTATTCTATGAAATTGTAAATCATCCATGTTTCGAGTGACTAAAATACTAGATTTATTAGGGGCTGGTAGTAGTAAGTTTCTAATAATTAGAAAAATTTTAAATATCTACTACCTAAAATTTCTAATGGCGGGGCCAAACGGCTTCCAAATGTCTTGATTGGCACAGGTACACCTTGATCAAATATGGCGATCGGTTGCGTTGCATTTCCATTTATTTTAAGTATTTCCCTGTGAGTATTAAATGTAAGTCTAATATGATACAACCATCAGAACCATCATTTTTTTAGCCCCTTGGATAGGAAATTCAGATAAAATTTGGGTTTGATGAAGAGATGCTTGCCATGATTTACAAATAAACACATGAAATTGCTTGGATGGTTGTGCAAATTGAATCCATTATTTCATGAGGAATTGATAATTTTGTTTAGATAAGAATTCGGGGAACTTGCACTAATTCTATTCACATGTTTTAGGCAATACGGACCAAGATCAATTTTAATCCAGCAAACCATAATTTCCAAACAAAAAATGTTACTTTTGCTTGTCAAAATTCAAACATACTTTGATCCCTAAAAAGTTGATGAATTGTTCACATCGCCGCCTATCCAATTAGGTTCACATCCCATAGTTCATTCCATAGCAATTAAAGTTTTTTTTTTCATAATACTTATATTTCTATTCCATTGGACTTAATGGAAAATGATTTTATTGTGGTAGTTTTTTGGTTTAAAGCGATGAACAATAGAAAGCAGACGTTGCAGCCACCCTAGTGTTTGTATAGATCTTAATCACGTGTATAAAAGAAAAAATTATGCGTCAAGAATTCTCGAATAGTCAATTTAACATAGAAACTATATATATCATAGCTACTATATATGTTTTCAACTACTTCTCAAATCATTGTAATTAAAAGTCAAGGTACAAATTAATAAAAAATAAGAAATTTTATGTGTCTACCAGAATCCTATGTGTGAAATTTTTTAACTTCATCATAGATGAGGACACTTTGTTACAAATAAATTGCATTGTCTTAGAAAATAAGGGGTGCATCATGTCATTCAATTACTTCCTGGAACACTATCATTCGAAACAATGCAAGACACTATTTTTTTATCTAGCACATTATAATTCAAATGTAGAAGATCCTAACGATGCCTCCAAATGTTGTTTAATCATTTGTATTTGAAACATAGCTTGGAATGGAATATTTTTTCTAACTAGTATTTTAAAGCTCTTCAAATTTAAGAAACACTGACAAGAAATTTAAATTTATATGAATGATGTTTAACATAATTTGTCCTATTAATTTTGTTCATGATTACCGCAGTATAAAATAAACATCCTTCTGATTATATAAAAAGGAACGATCATAAACCTGATTCTATTTATATACATGTTAAGTTGTCCAAGCCCCAAAAGATCTCATACTTTGATCCAAGAAAAGTTAGGTTAGAATATAGTTGTAATAATCCAACACAGTACAAGTCCATCATCTTAAATATGAATTGGTACTAGGTATATTTTGGATTCATAATTCCATAAAATTTAAATCAAAGAACGCCTTAAAAATTAATTGACCCGTTTTCATGGAAACACACTTTAGTTATCTTGTATGACTTATAATCAACCTTCATTTTTGTCACCCCATAAAACATCACATCATATTCCTATAATCCCATGGACCTCCATACCAGTTTTTGCATTAGTAATCCTATGAGTTTCCTTGAATTTACTATTAATAGTTAGATTTGTATTTGGATCATAAACATACAATGACTAAATGGTAGAGTTTTTTTTTTCATTTGTTCGATATGGTTGGGGTCCTCTACATGATTTCTTCGTGTTAGGAATTTCAACAAAATACAGTCTTTCTTGGGAATAATTCCATGCCTTACATCAATATTTGGAGTGATAGGTCCTTGAAGGGTGTATATGCCATGGTTATGAGATTCTGGTACTAGGGAAGAGCTTTTAGTTTAAATTTCCCTTAAGGTTAAATTATATGAGATTTTGTTATTAACAATTTAGTTAAGACAGTCAAGAATAGCTAAATGAAATTCTCAATTTTGTCAATCATATGAAATGAAACAACTATCACATGGTATCTAACGACTAATGCATCATATTTTGATAATAAAACAATTATTAAGATCCTCAACATCACTAATTGATATTCATGTATGTGTAAAAACAAATCATCTTAGTAGAATATCCAAATGCTCAAATACAGAAAGATTCCATAATAACATGTGCTACACAAATTTTCATGGGAGAGGCTACTCACATTTTGCATGAATGCACTGAAGAAAGTTGCTCTATCTTTCTTAAAGAGGTATTAATTCAAAAGAATACTAGATATCATAAGTAAACAGAACATATATCATTAATTGAAATGGTAAAATTAATAAACAATCCATGCATAAAGGGTGAGATAATTAATGACACATGTAAAACTTTTGGTGAACACAAATGATGTAGTTGAGTGTAGCTACAAAAGAATGCCTTGTATGGTAAAACAAATTGTGTCAGAACCAGACATCTACTACTAACATGGTTTCATTGTTAACACAACCCATGATTTATATAAAGACAAATCATACATCTTCAAAAAGCCAAAATAATACATGTACATAGATGGACAATCTGCTTGAAGAACAAACAATGTTTGATCGATTGATCCATATGCATTTCATTTCTAAAGCTGTATAGTGTGATGTTAAAACTTATGTTTAAGATATGATAGTGGAATCCAACTATAATCCAACCTACTACTCTGAATGGAACATCATAGGACATGGATGCATACTAGGTACATGATGAACCATGTGTCATACACACAAATTATATTCTAATATCATGTTGTGTTATTTTATTATTAGAAGTGGATCAAATTTGTACATATATTGTAGATTGCAAGAGGAGTTCAAAATAGGTAGTTAAGAGTGTAAATTTCTTCCATGAGTAACAAAAATACTTTACAATGGTACATATTATGTTTCTTTTGCGGAATATGTGTTTTGATTTCATTAGGTGTATTGTTGAGGAACTTAAATTCATTACCATATGAAACATATATACTACACTATGATAAATAGTATCATGGTTGATGGTCCAACGGCTAAATGCGGCTATGCCTGCAGCACTATCAAACCTAACTGCACCGGCGGGTGCAAGTGCAAGTTAGTCGATCAGTACATAGGGGTATGCCATGCTTAGTGCCTACCTTTGTTCTACTTGTACCTATCTCCGGCCTAGCGCCTTTATACCTCCATAAGTATATGTTCAGCTAGTCATCACATATAACGCATAAAATGCGCACTCATGCATCATTTACATAAGTTGCCCATCAATTAATTAAAATACGTTGCATTACATTCAGAAATAAATAAAAGAATGCGAAAATGTGGTTTGGAACCCCTCGTATGCTATAGATCAATGCCGTATTCAGTGGGCATTATAGTGTGAAGTGTGATATACCTTCCCACAAGACATTGGGGAGCCGTTTGGCCGCTGCCATCTTAAATTCCGGTAGTTTAGTGCAGAAATAGGCCTCCTGATTGATTGCAGAATTAGGAGCGGACAGCAACCGCGCCAGATTCATGGTTTTGGTAATCATAACTCACACGTAATACCTGTAGACGTTTAGTATTTTAGCACAAGAGGTGGTGAAACTTCGGAAAAATATTCAGAACATTTTATGTAGTAACATAATAATTTCCGAGTCATACATGTGTTTTAGAAAATTACTTTTGCTATTCAGAAAAAATTGACAGCGCCCCTTGGTCTCAATGAAAATCCCTTCCTCTATATGAACTGTAGAAACGTGTTGAGTCAAAAGAGAGAGGCTAAGGGTCCGTTTAGTTGGGTGTAAAACAAAAAATTGACAAATGAGAATCGGAATTTCTTGACATAACCAGTCCTGCACCGCTGTGGGATCCCGATTTTATACGGAGCATGCTGCTCCTGATCTCAAATACTGCCGCGTGTTAATCAGTTTTAATCAATGCCGTTACTGCTCATATGCGGATACACATGTACTAAGATAACATCAGAAGCAGCTTACACCCCCTGAATTCGGGTGCAGCAAATCTGCCCTCGTCCTGCACCCCGTCTGTAACCCAGTCCAAACCCCGATCCGCACCCGGCAACGTCCCAGTTTCCGCGGCCGACTGCACTGCAACAGAATCAACTTTAAACGCATCTTCCTCCGGTAGTTATTAATTGGAGGCCTCACTGCAATGGTCTGCAGCCTTGTGGCCTCCTCCTCCGTCCCCGCTGCTCAACGTACGGCTAAGAAAATCCCGCACCTACATAGTTGGGTCACTGATGGACATCATCGCAGCGTCCCCTGCTTTTCCCGTGCCCATGCAGTTCCTAAAAGCACGCTCAACACGGAGGCAATGGCGTACCAAACCAACATTGACATCGGCGACGAATCCTACAAGCCCCCAACGGTCTTCACCCCTTCCCACGACCGTGTCGTCCTGTGCGAGGCCCGCGAGGAAGCATCCATGGCGATGTGAGGCGCCGTCGATGACCTCATCGCGTCAACCGGTGTGCACCTGTGCCGGGACGTGAGGGTGCTTGTTGTAAACTGTGGCATGCTCAACAGGACGTCGTTGCTATCCGCGTTGCTCGTCGACCGGTACATGCTCAAGAGCAGCGTGCTTCATCAGCTTCAACCTCGGCGGGATGGGGTGCACCTCGGGGGTGGTGGCCCTGGAGCTGGCGAGGGACCTGATCCTCGGGGTGTACCGGGTTGCTGCGCGCTGGTGGTCAGCACTGAGGCAGTGTCGTCGACGTAGGGGAATGAGGTGGACATGCTGGGTCCAAACTGTAGTATTCGGATGGGAGCCGCGGTGGTGCTGTTGTCAAGTAAGTGGAAGGATCGGTGGAGGTCCAAGTACCAGCTCCAGCATGGTGAGCGCGGGATGGTCACGGCGGTTCTGGATGGTGTGGGGAGGATGTGAGCTCCACCCGCCCAACCGGTCCGGGGTCGTGCGGCTCTGTGCCGTCACCGTCCTCTTCTCCGTCGTCAGCGATTGAATCGGGAGGGATACAAGGCCGACGACCTCAAGTCGGTGATGGCTTGTAGTTAGTAACGTAAGGACTACAAGTACTACGAGCTCGTGATCATCTTTGATGTCAAATTCCAGCCAAACACGGATTTACTAAGTCAGACCATACCCTGCTATAGGGTAGGGAGGTGATGTGAGGGAAAATTAAGACGGTGTGGCGGAAAGTGAGGGAGAGATGCTGGGAGTCGCCGGCACCGAACGCCTGGGAACATAGAGGCTCCATGCCAAGGGACAGACCAGAGAGGACAGAGTACCCTGTGATGTTGGCAACGCCGCGAGAGAGCCACAAGCTTGAGGGAGGTCGCCGAGTGTGTTAAGGATGAACATGTGTCACAAGACTGTACACATTCTTCTACATATGTGTACAAAACTATCCACAAGGTCCTACAATACTATACACATGTTTCAAAGACTATACACATCTTTTACAAAATTGTATACATGTGTCACATGACTGTACACATGGTCCTAGAAGACTTTACATATGTGTCACAAAACTGTACACATGTGTCACTGTACATATGGTCCTACAACACTGTACACATGTATCACAAGATTGTACACATGGTCCGACAATATTGTATACACGTGTACGATACTATGCACATGGTATTATAAGATTGTACACATGGTCACAAGACTGTACACATGGTCACACGACTGTACACATGGTCATATAGCATTGTACACATGTATACACGTGGTATTACAAGATTGTACACATGATCCTATAAGACTGTACACATTTGTACAAGACTATTCACATGGTCCTACAAGACTGGACACATTTGTACAAGATTGTTGTACAAATGTGTACAAGATTGTACACATGATCCGACATGATACACACGTGTCACAAGACTGTACACATGGTCCTACAAGACTATACAAATGTGTACAAGATTGTACACATGGTCCTAGAATATTTTACACATGTGTACAAGACTATACACATGGTATTCCTATAAGACTGTACACATGTTTCACAAGACTATACACATGGTCCTATAAGATTGTACAATTGTGTACAAGACTATACTAATGGTCATACAATATTGTATACATGAGTACAAGACTGTACACATGGTATTACAAGACTATACAAATGGTCCTACAAGATCGTACACATGTGTACAAGACTGTACACATAGTCCTACAAGATTGTACACATGTGTCACAAGACTATATACATGTGTCACAAGATTGTACACATGTGTCCCAAGACTATACACATTGTCCTACAAGATTGTACAGATGTGTACAAGGTTATACACAAGGTCCTACAAGACTGTACACGTGTCATAAGACTGTACACATGTTTCACAAGACTATACACATGTGTCACAAGACCGTACACATGGTCCTAATAGACTGTAAACATGTGTCACAAGACTTCACACATGGTCCTACAAAACTGTACACATGTTACAAGACTGTACACATGGTCCTACAATATTGTACACATGCGTACGACACTCTACACATGGTATTACAAGACTGTACACATGGTCACAAGACTGTACACATGGTCACAAGATATTACACATGTATCACAAGACTGTACACATGGTCCTATAATATTGTACACATGTGTACAAGACTGTACACATGGTATTACAAGATTGTACACATGGTCCTACAAGACTGTACATGGGTACAAGATTGTACATATGGTTCTACAATACTGTACACATGGTCCTACAAGATTGTACATATGTGTACAAGAGTATACACATGATCCTACAAGACTGTACAGATGCGTACAAGACTATACACAAGGTCCTAGAAGACTGTAAAAATCTGTCAGAAGATTGTACACATGTTTCACAAGACTATACACATGTGTCACAAGACCGTACACATGGTCCTAATAGACTGTAAACATGTGTCACAAAACTGTACACATGTGTCACTAGACTGTACACATGGTCCTACAAGACTGTACACATGTGTCACCAGAATGTACACATGGTACTACAATATTATACACATGTGTATGATACTATACACATAGTATTATAACACTGTACACATGGTCACAAGACTGTACACATGTGTCACAAGACTGTACACATGGTCCTACAATATTGTACACATGTGTACAAGACTGTACACATGATATTACATGATTGTACACATGGTCCTACAAGACTGTACACATATGTACCAGATTGTACATGTGGTCCTACAAGACTGTACACATGTGTACAAGACTGTACACATGGTCCGACAACAATATATACATGTATACAAGACTTTATACATGGTCCTACAAGACTGTACACATGTGTCACAAGACTGTACACAAGGTCCTACAAGACAGTACACATGGTACTCAAAGACTATACACACGTGTCACAAAACTATACTTATGGTTCTACAAAACTGTACAAATATGTACAAGACTGTACAAATGGTCGTACAATATTGTCCACATGTCTACTAGACTGTACACATGGTATTACAAGACTGTATACATAGTCCTACAAGACTGTACACATGTGTACAAGACTGTACACATAGTCCTACAAGACTGTACACAAGTGTCACAAGACTATACACATGTGTCACAAGACTGTACACATGTGTCACAAAACTATACACATTGTCCTATAAGATTGTACATATGTGTACAAGACTATACACAAGGTCCTACAAAACTGTACACGTGTCATAAGATTGTACATATGTTTCACAAGACTGTAGACATGTGTCCCAAGATTATACACGAGGTCCTACAAGATTGTACACATGTGTCACAAAAATGTACACATGTGTCACAAGACTGTACACAAGGTCTTACAAAACTGTGCACATGTGTCACAAGACTGTACACATGTCACAAGACTGTGCACATGGTCCTACAATATTGTACACATGCGTACAACATTGTACACATGGTATTACAAGACTGTACACATGGTCTCAAGACTATACACATGGTCACAAGACAGTACACATGTATTACAAGACTGTACACATGGTCCTAAAATATTGTACACATGTGTACAAGACTGTACACATGTGTACAAGATTGTACACATGGTCCTACAAGACTGTACACATGTGTACAAGATTGTACATATATGTATAAGACTATACACATGGTCCAACATGACTGTACACGTGTACAAGACTGTAGACATGGTCCTACAAGACTGTACACATGTGACACAGGACTATACACACGTGTTACAAGACTGTACACACGTGTCACAAGACTGTACACATGGTCCTACAAGACAATAAAATGTGTAAAATACTTTACACATATTCCTAGAATATTTTACACATATGTACAAGATTGTACACATGGTATTACGATACTATACACATGGTAAGACTTTACACATATGTACAAGGCATTACCAATTGTCCTACGAGATTGTACATGTGACGATACTTCTTGGAAAATAAGATCAACGAATGCGGAAGTGATTAAGTAGCAGCGTAATTATTAAAAATCACTAAAAATTAAAACTTTTTGTTAAGAGATCTAAAAACGATAAAACTTTCATAAAAACCATGATAAGTTATTTACAAATTAATTCATCATTACATCTCTGTGAAATCACATCTCGAGTGATTACAAACATCAACTTCCCTGTTATCTGTACAAGGCAAGATACAAAAATCTCGAGGCATTAAGCCAAAGGTCTCAGATCTACTTTTAAACATCTACTGACTCCTAGGACCTGAGAGTACAGAGACGACACATAGGACATTCTATCTACAAGACTTGACAGACATTGTGTCCACCTGAGGATCACTGCTGTCCCTGATGTTGTTGCTGCTACTGTTGTTACTGACCCACTGATGGATTCCATCATCCTCGGCGTCTACCTAAAAAGTCGAATCCCACGGGGGTGAGACAATTGAATAATTGTCCCAGCGAGAGTTATAACTCTCCGCCAGAAGCATTGTTATTGCAATAATGGAATAACATGAGCAGTAGAGAAATAATTGTTCAAAAACAGATAAAACACTGAATAAGGTATGTACAACAACATTTTTTTAATCAATCATTTCAATTATAACATGATTGAATGACAAGACATATATTAATAAGGAATATGAAGAACATGTATACTAGTTATTTAACTAGAGCACTATAAACAATGTATCATCAATCGTTGTTTCTCGTAGTTCAACCTAAGCAGTTATACTATACGACTGATTACATTTTTCAAACATATTTATGCCTTGAGGAGATGAGTTACACCTCTCATACTCCAACTGACCATTACAAAATCACAATCAGTACCATACATAGGTCATCAGAAGAGTCGGATTCCTATGACCTCATCCTCCTCAGTCAGTATGAGGAACAACATTCAGGACAACTCGTGTCCCTGCCATTATAACTTTCTAGGGTATTCTGGCAACTTCGCTATTAGAGTTATAATGGCGTGCTGTACTGTCTTCGCCATCGAGGGATTTCTTGTTTATCTCACATCGATGTGGCATTAACAACATCATCAGGAGATTAGTGATAGATCATCCCGACATAAACATATAATGAAGGATTGAGAGATTAATAGTACATCTCTCATCAATTCCTACATTAGGATGTAAGGATATTCGCGTCCATAACCCCAACATACTCAAAAGTATGCTCTCCAGGAGTTCCCTTAGGAAAACCTATTTCACCATCATTAAACTTCTGACAATGATGGATCTATGGTCAGGGCTCTACATGATATCATTATACTTGATTATTTAAGTACATTATAGCATTCTTTTAGCATCAGGCATGTTTTCAAACATAAATCAACAAGACATTTGCTATAAAGAAAGAATACTAATTGTATCAAGTTCATTTCTCATCCAGTTATGATTGGGATATCAATCCCTAATCATCTCTTCATTATGATTCAGGAATATGGGTGTCCAAACCCTTAGATCATCAAAACTCTTGTTACCAAGTAACATATAACCATTAAGTCAATTAACAGTATGGATAGCAATGTAGATACTTCTCATGGCTCATACACCCTATCAATCTCATATGTTACTCCTTACCAGGCAACATAGTATGTCATTGCTTTCAAAACTTATAAAGTGCTTTCAATGAATATGACATCATAACCCTTACCTGGCTATGATCACTTCTTGATAAAGACATGCATGATTAACACAATTGATGACATGCACATTATATCTATACCAGCACAATACAAATTATTTCCAATTCAAGTATAGAACACCACGACCGTGCTATCTTGCACGGTCGTGCAAACAGAAGCCACCACGGCCGTGCTACTGACAAAATACCACGACCGTGTTACATCACCACGGTTGGCTTCTAGGGTTAAGGTTTCTCTATTTAATTCAATTAGGGTTATTCAATCCCTTTGACTTACAAGGGCATAATGATTCCTCTTTTCATACTCAAGTATAGAGTGTCATGCTTAAAAGCATAACCCAAAATTAGGGTTTACTATTCACACCATGACATTACCCTAGATTAGGGTTTACTATTCACACCATGACTTTACCCTAGATTAGGGTTTACTAATCATATTATAATGAATTAAGATCATACCATCATCATGTGTGAGGATTGCTTCCATTAATGTCCTCAAATTAGGTTAAGATTCATTAACCATCATAATTAGGGTTTCATGATCTCACTAACATGGATCATACCCTAAAGAGGTATGTTCATACATATTGGAGGTTTATTACTTGATTCTTATTTATAGAAGGAGTCTTCTCTCTCCTATTTCTATAAGATGATGTTTACATCATCCTTGATTAGGTTAAGCCAAATCAACACTGACATCATGCGTTGTGTCATTACTATTGTGGTCATTAAGGCTCACTTGTTCAAAGAGTATTAGTCACTCTATCCCATCAAGGGTACTTTTGTAACGTTCACCATGGATTATAACATACATTAATCAACTAATTACTTGGTCCCTTAATCACTTTAGGTGTCTTTAAGGTTTAGGTTAATCATCTACTAAACCATCTTGACTACTAAGGCATCAAACGCTCTTGACCTTTTTAGACCTCAAACGGTCTTGTACTCTAGACCCTCAAACGATCTTGAAACAACCTTGAAACTATTTGATGTTGTTGACCGTTTGGTCTAGTTTGACTTTTGAAACCATTTGGTAAAGTTCACACTCAAGTCAGTTTGGTCATGAAGACCGTTTGGTCTTGAAGACCGTTTGGTCATGAAGACCGTTTGGCCATGTTGACTTTGAAACCGCATGGACACAATCATTCTTGAAACCGCATGAGCACCAAACGGTTTGGGATTGTTTGGTCCATAACGGTCTTGAGACCGTTTGGTCCCAAACGGTCTTGAGACCATTTGGACCCAAACGGTCTTGAGACCATTTGGTCCAAACCACCTCAAAACTGTATGGACCAAAAAGTGTCTCAACCACTTCAATTGAGTTAGGGTTTCCAATGCTGAACCCCTCAACCCACCATGCACTTGCTAGCCACTTATCAATTGAGTCAATTAGGTCAACCTTCAACTGATTTGACACTCAATTGACCCTCAATTGATCATCAATTAGGGTTTGGATCAATTGGATTAGGGTTTGAAGTCGATCACTAGGTCAATAATTAATTGTACTTCAACTTATTGCCTTTCAATCTTCAACCACTTAACCATAGTCAACCATAGACCTCCAAACGGTCTTGGGTGACCCCCAAACGGTCTTGGGATCGTTTGGACATCCTCCAAACTGTCTTGAGACCGTTTGTCCATTATGTCATAAAAAACCAAGTCATTCTCTTAAGGTTTGAACCCTATGTTTGGTCACCAAATCAACACTTAATCATTTATCAACTTGTTATCATTGGACCCTCAATTGGTCCACCCCACTTAACCCTAGACCTCCAAATGATCTAGGGTTATCACCAAATGGTCTTGAGACCGTTTGGGTGATCTCCAAATGGTTTTGAAACCGTTTGGGCCACTCAACCCAAACTTCAACTTGATTCAATTATTGAAATCAGCAAATAACCCGATTAGGGTTTAGGTGATTGATGTGCCTTCAATTGGTGATTTACTTGGAATTAGTTGATGATTTTTGGTAGGTGATTAGTACACATTATTTACAACAGACCTCCAAACAGTCAACACCTGGTCAATGCATCCAAACGGTCTTAAACTGTTTGCTTCTATGCGGTTTGTGAAACCGTTTGCATTCAAACGGTTTGAAACCGTTTGCTCCCAAACGGTTTGGGAAACCGTTTGCAAAAGTTGGTAGACCGTTTGCTAAAGAAACTTTTTGGATAAACATTGGTATTAACTTCATCATCTTCTACCTCAAAAATAGGGTCTGTTCTTCACGGAAACACTTGCAAGAACACACCAAAGTGTCTATGGAAGAAGAATAAGCATATATACTAGGAGAAGAGGATGCATTAACAAAATTTAAGGGTTAGAATTATAAAACCCGCCTTAAGATCTGATCTAGAGCTCCCCGCTTCATAGCTTTAATGGTGGATGAAGCTCCAAAGGTTTTCCAAGGTCCGTTCTTCAAGATTTGGATGGAGAAGATGGCTAGAAAGAAGAGTTGTGTAAGGAAAACTACTAAACCAACCTTGTATTAGAGTTTCACCATGAATTCAGGATAGATGGTGGTCCAAACTTACCAAACCAACTTGGTCGTCCTTCCTCTTCTCCTGAGCTTCTCCTTAGTTGGTCAAAGCAAGAAGATGAGAAAAGAAACTAAGGGAAACGTTCCCTTGCTTTGTGGAAAAAGGGTGCTTATATATTTTTGGATATTTTCAAGGAAATGAAGTTTATCTCTTTTATTTCTCAAACATATCCCCCAAGTCGTTCTCCACTTCTAGGCCACGTTTCCTCCTTCTTTCCTTATACAAAGCTCCTCCTTTTCCCAAGGTTAAAAGGCAACGAAACCAAACACCTTACTAAGTTGCATATATAAAAGGGTCATTTTGCTTAAAACTTGGTTATTTAAATATTAAGGTTACCTTTCTTACTTGATCATTCAAATGAGGCACCCCTCTCATTTTCTTTGCTTTACTTGATGCCAAGAAACATGAGAGATATTCTAGAAGGTATATTTTACATGTTGCACCCTAGATTTTGGGTAAATTGCATTTTACACCAAAACTAAGTTTTAAAGCACAAGGATTGCTCTACAAGCTATATCTTGGTGCTCAAGCTTGTGGAATCCATACCACTACATCATATACATTACTATGATGTCTCATCATCAGAGGAACATCTTAACATGTGCAATTTGCAAGTTAACCCCTCAACTTGGGTAACTTGCACATTAGTCCAAAATTAACAAAACAATATTGCATCATTGTTCAAAAAGGACAAAAAAAGAAATATAAGTTCCTCAAAACCTTTAATTACATTTAAAAAGATAACCACAAGCATCTAATCACATATTTAAGAAAAACACTTGGGTTAGTTCATAGCCCAGGTCAGGGATGTTACAGTACACATGTGTATAAGAATATATACACATGGTCCTACAAGAGTGTACACATGTGTCACAAGACTGTACACGTGTCCAAGACAGTACACATGTGTCATAAGAATGTGCACATGTCTCATAAGGCTGTACACATGGTCCTACAAGACTATACACATGTCATAAGACTGTACACATGTGTCACAAGACTGTACACATGGGTCATAAGACTGTACACATGGTCTTACAAGACTGTACATATGTGTACAAGGTTGTACACATAGTCCTAGAAGAATCTACACGTGTCATAAGACTATACACGTGTCAGAATGTTGTCCACATATGTCACAAGACTGTACAAATGTGTCACAAGATTGTACACATGTGTCACAAGACTATACACGTTGATAGGCAGGTACACAGCAGGGAGACACATCCTGAAGAAGAACAGGAAGCACATAGAAGAGAGGAGACAGAAGAGGAGAGTCGGAATAACCACCATAGGTATATTTCTATAGAGGATAGGAGGATGGTCATGAACCAGGAGGTACATAGGTTTTTGCTTAGACATCGTAGCCTGGAGGATTATCTGTGCTTTGAACCTAGGGATGCTCCAAACAAAAGAAGGGGGAGATCCAGATCAAATCATACACAGAGATACATACTGAGGAATGAACATATGGACAGACATAGACAACGTAGATCTACTAGAAGGAGATCAGCAGATGATGAGCGTTGGCTCTCAGACGCGGATTTCATTGATGGGGGAAGACATAGTTACTAAAGGAGGTTCGTTTTGAAGGGAAGGGTTTTCTACCATCTTTATGGACTTGAAAGCTTTGTTCTGGAATATTAGAGGGGCTGCGAATAATCCAACTCAGAGAGTGCTTGGTAACATCTGTAGGAGACATAAACTGGAGTTTATTTGCTTGATGGAGCCTTTTCTCCAAGCTGAAAGGGCGGAGGAGCTTCTTGATATAGTCAGATTAGACTGGTTTGCTGATAACGCTTCGGAAAGAGGCAAAATCTAGATGTTTGTGGAAGGTCGGCTTGATCCGCAGGTGGTCTGTCTTCACCGTCAACACATCACCATTCACATTACTGATCCGGCGGGCACACACGTCTTTTTCACAGGAGTGTATGCTAGTTGTGACACCTACAAACGAAGGGAGTTGTGGGAGTCCCTCAGGATCCTTTCGGCAGAGATTGGCGACGCTAGATGGCAGATCGGGGGAGACTTCAATGTGGTGCAGAAGATTGAGGAGAAGAGGGGTGACACACCTCCTGGTGAGGTGGACATGTCATATTTTAACAATTTCATCGCAGATGCGAGTTTGACAGAGGCTCCTTTTGAAGGCAACAAGTATACGTGGGTCAATAAACAATATCTTACGCCCACTACGTGGGAGCGATTGGATAGAGTCTTGTTCAATGCTGCTTGGTGTGAGGATCATCCAGCGTCCAGCTCATCCCATCTCACACAGTTCTGGGTTTCAGATCATTGCCCGATTCTTTCATGGGCTAGATTGACGGTGACACCTAAACAACCTTCTCCATTTGCTTTTCAAGCAGCATGGCTTCTAGATCAGAGGTGTCGACCTATTATTGAGGAAGCATGGTCCACGGAGGTGGTGGGACACTCATCTTTTGTATTTTATGAGAAGCTAAAGATGACACGGAGAGCACTGAAGAGATGGAATAAGGAGGTTTTTGGGGACATTCACCAGAAGAAGCTGGACTTGGAGGACGTGGTGCATATCACTCAACAGACGTTCGACGAAAATCCTAACAGAATCAACGAGAATAACCTGCTATAGGCAGAAAAGGAGCTTCAATTAATCCTAGATCAGGAGGAGATGTTATGGAAGGACAAGGCGAGAATATCGTGGCTGGAAGATGGTTAAAGGAATACAAGATTCTATCACTCCATAGTTAAGCAACGAAGAAAGAGAAGAAGAATTCTAAAGATTATTAAACCTGACGGGTCTACCATTGATGATCCCTTAGAGATTGCCAAAGAAGCTGCTTACCAGATGCAGTCTTTACAGGAAGAGGATATGGATATAGATCATACCAGCTTGGAACAGTTCACGAACATGATTCCAGAGATGATATCCTTAGAGGATAACTTTCTTATTACTGCTATTCCATCCGAGAAGGAGATTCTTGATTGTATGAAAGGGATGGATCCCTATACAGCTCCTGGCCCGGATGGATTTACACTTCCTTTTTATACTCACATGTGGAATTGTATTCATGCAGATTTCACCTCCTTGGTCAGGGATTTCTTCCGATGACAACAGTGTCATAGAAGTTTATTTTGCTGCCGCACGGTCTTGATACCAAAGAATGACTCTCCTGTGGACCTGTAGAAAGATTTTTGCCCGATATCTATTGAGAATTTGTCCCTGGGAATTATAGCCAGGATTATTAATAACAGGTTGGCCGAGCTTATTCCGAAGATCATCTCGCCTTTCCAGGGGGCGTTCGTGAAACACAGAGATATATCCCATCATATACATCTTCTTCAAGAACTCACCCATGATCTTAGACAAGGTCCTCTACGGAAAAACATGATCATAAAACTCGATATGTCGAAAGCTTATGACAGGGTGTCTTGGGTTGTGCTGGAGAAAATAATGGAGAGGTATGGTTTTATCAAAGGAACTATAGATCTTTGCATCATATTTTTTAAAGAAGCCTGGACGACGGTCTCCATTGGGGACTTCACAAATGGTTTTTTCTCCTTGAAGAAGGGCCTTAAACAAGGCAATGCCTTATCCCCCTCGTTGTTCATCATTTTTGAAGATATGCTTGCTAGAAGACTTGTCCACCTGCAAGAAGAAGCAGTGATTGATGCTTACTACACAAGAGGCCCCGACATTTCACCTCCGATCTTGATGTATGCAGATGACCTGGTGCTTTTATTAGCCACTTCTAATGGCTCAGTTGTGATCATTAGACAGGTGATACAAGATTATGAAAGAGCGACTGGACAAAGAATCAATAGATCTAAATCTACTTGTGTCCTAGGAAGTTCGGATGCATCGACGAGGGACAGAATTGTAGAAGAGATTGGGATTGACCATATTGCAGATTCTTTGACATACCTTGGTGTTCCTATTTCCATGGGGAGGGTCTTGAAGAAAGATTTTGAATATCTGAATGTGAGAATTTAGAATAGGGTGGCATCATGGAAGGTGAGGATGCTATCCTTTGCTGGTAGAAGGTTGCTGATTAAACACATTCTGGCAAGTACTGCTATCCATACGGCGTCGACGGCAGGTATTCCGGTCTCTTTATGCAATAAGTTAGAGATGATGATGTCTCGCTTCTCATGGGCCGACAGAGACAACCATGATAGACGAGCTTGGGTAGCTTGGAAAAGGTTGTCCATCCCCACGACATTTAGAGGATTGGGTTTCCACTCCCTACAGCTTACTAATCAAGCTTTTACCGCCAAAGCATGTTGGGAGATGCTCACAGGAGATTCTCCCTGGGCTACGTTCTGCAGGAAGAAATACGGATTGCAAACAAGGAATAGCTCTGGTTTATATCCACCATATCTGAAGAAAGGTGCAAGGGCGTCTCCTTTTTGGAAGGAGATGTTTCCGTCCATTTACCCTAAATGTAGATGGATCATAGGGAATGGTGAGATCCCTTTCTGGGACACAAATTAGTGTGAACGGAGGATGATTGATCATGCTTTACACAGATCAGATAGGAACATGAGGTTTTTAGTCAAAGATTTTTGGACCGTGGATAGCGGCTGGGATTGGCAGGCATTAAACATGATCATCGATAAAGAAGGCTTGGCGATAATCAAACGAGTAGGATTGTTCATCTCCAAAGACAAAGATCATCTCAGCTGGACATTAACAGAAAATGGGTAGTTTGACATCAAATCTGCAAAGAAGCTTCTGTTTATGCCCCCTTTGGCATGTTGTGTAGATTTAGATAAGATGTGGAAGATGGACTGCCCTAGAGCGAGTGCTCTTATATGGAAGATGCTGAACCGGGCCGTCCCGACGGATGACAATATTAGAAGATGCAACATTCAGTTCGCATCCCGGTGTTCGTGTTGTGAAGACCCATCGTCGGAGGACGTTGCTCATTTAGTTTTTGAGAGTCAAATAGCCAAATACTTCTGGGGTAGATATACGACTTTGGTTTAGGAACCTGCTCCACAGAATCTTTCATCCTTGTTAGCAATTTGTAGTCACATTCATACCCGCTCGGCAAGAACTTGGATAGGGAGCAGATTGGCCGCCATCATCGTGGAGAGTATATGGAGGATTCGTTGTTTGATCAGGTTTGAGAATGGCAGGAAAAACCTTGATTTAGAATGGGAGTTTTTGATTATGAGATTGAACGGTATGATGAAGAAGAAGAGCTTCGTGATCAAAGAAGGGCCTGACTTCTTTCAGGCTTTAGCTGCAAATAGGTTGAACAAACCTTCCTGGCACGTTAGACACATCAATCTTATGAGATGGAACCCACCGGACATCAATAACATCAAGATGAACATTACCATTGGACGAGCAGTCGATCCGGAAGGAAATCTTCGCAGATGGGAGGCGGGTATCGTGAGGAATATGAGAGGACAAGCTTTGTTGGTCTTCAGAACATGGCTGCAGGCAGACGACTATGTTATAGCATACATTCAGTTGTGTATTGTTGGGCTTAAGATTCTTGAAGACAAATGTTTGAAGGTAGCTATCATTGAGATAGATGATCAACGCACTTTCGACATTCTGTGGGGGATAGCCGATGCACCATGGAAAGCAATCCCGATGATCAGAGAACTGAGAAGAAAGATCGATGAAGACGCGATCAATGGCTCGTTGGTACACAAAGTGATAAGTTCCATCCCGAAAGAACTGGGCTCCTGGGGCACACACATGGAGGATATATATATTAGTTCTATTCCAGAAAAGTTGCCGCAGAAGATTAAGGGGATGTTGATCATGGAGAGGCGCAATATTCCATATATTCATGTGGATAAGGGATAGGGTTGACCTATGCAGGGAGAAGTCTGTGTTTTGGTGTTGATCAGGAGGAGGGCTGTTTGTGGTTGTTTTTCTTCTTGGGTGTATAGAGGTGTTTTCTTTTCTATGTTCGGGGAAGATACCTGCCTTTCTTATAAGCAGGAGTTGTATATGTTTTTTGGTGATTTTGCCTACATGAGAAGGGTAGGATGAATAAAAGTACCTCTTGGCTTACATAAAAAAACATTGTCCTATAAGATTGTTGATGAATCCCCCAGATTCATCCTCTCAGTTGCCAACTCTAGGGATTTTGTGCCTCATATCGACTGATCTACCCTTGTTTTGGTTTACTCTAAGTATCTTTTCACTTTCACGCAAATATTCCCAATTCTAGGGATTTTGATGAATGCATATTTATCAAGAATTTCAATCACCACATTGGGTCAAATTCGACTCAATGCATCCAATTTCATTTACTGAATGTCAACATTTGTGAAATTACCAAATTGATCTAATTATCATGACTTTAACTGAAATCATGTTGATTTGATGTAGGTCTTGATAAAGCTGAACAATCAGCTAGGGTTCACCTTCACTCACCCTTGGTTCTGACCAATCGATCTAACCAAGCAAATTCAGCCCATTCGGTCTCAAGATCGTTTGAGTGCATTCAGTCTCAAGACCGTTTGAGCCCATTCGATCTCAAGACTGAATGGAAAGTTCCATTTCAAGACCATTTGTAGTAGCCTATCCGCAAGACCATTTGGACGGCTGCACGAATCAAGATCATGAAGCAGAACAATCGCCACGACTGTGTTTGTCATGCCACGGCTGTGGCGCATCGCCAACAGTACTAAGTCTGCACCCGCCACGACTGTGCTGGTCACGCCACGACCGTGGCACATCTCTAACACTACCAAGTCTCCACCCACCACGACTGTGCTGGTCACGCCACGACCGTGGCACATCGCCAACAGTGTCAAGTCTTCTCACCCACCACGCCCGTGCAAGGCGACACGACTGTGGGGATGTAGACTCACCACGACCGTGGTGTCACTCCACGGCCGTGGCACATTGCCACAAGAGCCCAAGTTCTCACCCGCCATGCCCATGCAAGGCATCACGATCGTGGGGCAGCAGCATCACCACGACCGTGGTGCCTCAACACGGTCGTGGCGCGTCGTCCCCTACCTCCTGACGCTTCTAACTTCTCAACCTACTGCTCCAAAGCTCCATCGCCCCCGACGTCGCCCTCCTCACCAACAGTAGTGACGACCTATAACGCCTCATGGTCCCAGACCACTTGGAGGAGCGCACGGTCTTAGACTGTTTGGAGTAGCTCGTGATCTCAGATCGATTGGAAGCCACATACACTTCCACAAAGACCGTTTGGATCACTGGGAGTTCAAGATCGATCAGACGCAAGGCCATCAATCAGGCGGACCGTTAGGTAGTAGACCATTTTACGAAAGGAGCATCAAGACCGTTTGGGTCACTGAGTAGTGAAGACCGAACGATGAGCAAAACCATGAGGCCTCTCACGGTCTCAAGACTGAGAGGCCTCTCACGGTCTCAAGATTGTGAAGCCAAAATTGTTTAGGGCAAGAAGAATGTATGAATTGGTTGACCGTATGGAGAAAATATTTGAGACCGTGTGGCCGTTTCTATCACTGAAGACCGCATGGAGTGTGTGGCCAGATCGTATGAAGGATCTATGCTTGAAGACCGTATGAAGCCTCTGCGTGAAACCGAACAGTTGACCAGTCAAATCTAGATGAAGAGAGGAAAGGCAGCAAACCATATGGATTAGAATCCAAAACCGGATGGACATATACACTTTGGGAAAATTGCAAAGTAAGCCCAACCAGTCCCAGACACATGCCCAACCTATAAATAGAAGGGTAGAGGCATGGTCTTGGACATCTATCTCACTACGGCCCAAGGCTGCCAGACTGGGATCAGATTCGGGAGGCCGGAAGGCTGCTCCACCGCCATCTCATATCCATCAAGCTCTTCTCCACCATTGTTCCACCTCATTACACCCTTGCAATTCTAGAGGTAGACACAAGGATCGAGGTGGAGAGATGAACTTCATCGACCAAGTCAGAGCAGTCCCGAAGACTGGGATGATCTACACCGGGCGGTCACAGATCTACTCTTCTACTCCGATGATGATTTCCTTCTCTCTCTTCTCTTTCTTTGTTGCTCCATCTATGAGGAGTGAATAGTTCCATCCACTGGGGTGTGGGGACTAGCCCCGCTGCCCGTGCTTTGTAGTCTGTACCAAAAGATGTTATCTTTCCGATTCAATACTAAATCATTTCTTACATGCTTGAATGTTGGCCGCGTTCTTGTGTGTATCTATTGATTTTCATTGTGGTTTGTCTACGACCACTCTTAGGACTCGAATACCGATTGAGTGTTGGTTTCTGGTGTGTGTATCCACCGCACATCCGTTTCGGTATCTAGGAATGCTTTCCAAGGAGTGGAGTAAACTCACCTCCATCATTGTACTTTCGTACTATGAAATGGAATCAGTTGACGTACAAAAGTGCAATCTTGATAGGTTGAGGAACACACTCTGAGGAGGAAGTGGTGCAAAATACTTGACCATTCATTCGGGGATGGCTGACGTTTCAACACTCCCACGTTTCTTGTAGATATGTCCTCAAAAGAGGGATGGTCTATAAGGATACTAATCGAATTGGTAATTAATACTTGCTTGTTAGTTTTCCGATGCATGTTTCACGAGGTTGAGTAAGATTCTCTCTTTGGAGACTATATATCTTCATTGAAACATAGATATGTACCGGATGAGAGTTACTCAACCCGTGAAGGATGTGTGCAATACTCGTGTCCCACAAGACATCAATATTATACAACATCCATGTGTCTTACTTGCAAGTCTTGCTATGATTGGTACGTGTACTGTAACATCCCTGACCTAGGTTATGTTTTAACCCTAGGTGTTTTGCTTAATAAATTTGATTAGATGCTTTCTCTTATCTTTTGAAAAGTAATTAAGGCTCTTGAGGAACTTATATTAAAATGTCAGTCCTTTTTGAATAATGTTGAAACATTGTTTTGTGAATTTTGGACTAAAGTGCAAATTACCCAAGTTGAGGGGTTAACTTGCAAATTGCACATGATAAAATGTTCCTCTAATATTGAGACATCATAAGAATGAATATGATGTAGTGGTATGGTTTCCAAAAGCTTGGGCACCAAGATAAATCTTGTAGAGCAATTCTTGTGCATTAAAACCTAGTTTTGGTGTAATGTGTAATTCACCCAAAACCTAGGGTTCAATATGCAAAATACCACCTCTAGAGGGTATCTCATATTTCTTAGCATCAAGTAGATCAAAGAAAATGAGAAGGGTGCCTCATTTAAATTGTCATGGACGAGAGAGAATCTTGACATTAAAATAATCAATATTTAAGCATAAATGGAACTTTAATTTAATTTAATGCAAAAAGAAATAAATTAATTGAGGAGCCCTTAAAAAAAAATTTGAGGGTTGAAATAGAAAAGTGTTGGACGAGCTTGTGCCTTGCTATGGCACAAAAAAGATCTTGGTTGAGTGGAAGCCCACTCACATTATCATAATAAAAAGTATTATCCACTAAAAGTTGGATATTAATATAAAACTAATTAATTAATTTCTTTTCCATTAATTCTTGGATAATGAAGAAGTTATGCAAGGCAATGAAGGTGGCTTCCTGGCCAAGAAATGGAGGGGGAAGTGGTGGAAATAAATTCGTAATTTAAAGAAAACAATTCCTTTTTCTTAATCCTTGAAAATCCTTATACATATCCTTTTTCCAACACAATTAAGGACCTTTCTTGAATTTTCTTTTCTCATTTTGTTTTGGCCGAACATGGGAGAGCTCAGGAGCAGGAGAATGACGACACTAACCTGTTGGTAAGCTTTTGATCATCTTCCACCTTGGATTCATGGTGAAAACCCTAAATCAATGCTTGATTCTTGGTTTTCTTCACTCGATTTCCGATCCTAGCCAACTTGTTCATCCAAAAACTCAAGAACGGAGGTTGGGAAATTTCTAGAACTTCATCCACCATTAGAGACATGGATCTTGGTTCTTGGAGATCATATTTTGAGGCGGGTTTTATAACTTTAACCCTTAAACATTAGTATTGCATTCAATTCTCTACGATTTGTTGGTTATTTTCTTCTATTTGGAACTCTTGTGATTCATTGCTGAAATTCCCATGAAAAATGGTTGCTGTTCTAGGATGCACGAAGGAAGCTGATGATGACATAATATTGACACATTTTCCAAGAAATTACTAGGCCAAACGGTTTCCATAAGTTGCTCAAACGGTTTCCCAAACCGTTTGGGAGCAAACGGTTTCAAACTGTTTGAGAGGAAACAGTTTCATCAAACCATTTGAAAGGAAACGATTTCAAACCGTTTGGGGATGTTGACCATGGTTGACTGTTTGGCGAACTTTTGATAATGTTGATGGTTAATGACTCATTAAATATAATTGACTAGTTTCAATTGGTTCATTAGTTGAAGGCCCTTCAATCACCAAACCCTAATCGGGTAAGTGCTGATTTCTTAATTGCTTAATTTGGAAACTTGGGTTGATTGACCCAAACAGTTTCAAAACTATTTGGGGATCACCCAAACGGTATCAAGACCGTTTGGGGGTCACCCAAGACCATTTGGAGGTCTATGTTTAATCATGGTTGAGCAATTGAAGATCCAATGATACCAGAGTGGAATACAATCAATAATCGATTTGATGATCAATCCATTGATCCAAACCCTAATTGGATGACATGGATTTTGATGATGTCATGGGCAAGCTGTCTCAAGACCATTTGGAGGTCATCCAAATGACCTCAAGACCGTTTGAGGTCAGGTCATGTTCAATTTGGATGGTAATCCAACGATGTCAAGGTAATTAGTTCTACAATGATCAACATTGAAGGTTCATCGATTTCAATCCTTAATCCAATTGATTCAAAACCCTAATTGATGATCAATTGGGGGTTAAATCAGTTGAAGGATGACCTATTAAGCTTAATTGAAGTATGGTGATAGGTCCAATTGATGGGTGATTATATGGATTCAATCAATTAAGGAATTAATCTTGGAAACCCTAAATCAGTTTGTTTGGTTGAGACCATCTTTGGTCCAATCGTTTTTGAGGAGGTTTGGACCAAACGGTCTCAAGACCATTTGGGACCAAATGGGCTCAAGACCATTTTGGACCAAACGATCCCAAACCAGTTGAGTCTCATGCGGTTTCAAAATTTCAACTTTAGCAAATGGTTTCAACATCAATTTCAGCAAACGGTTTCAATATCAACTTTGTTAAACAGTTTCAACCTCAACTTTACTAAACAGTTTTAAGTATGCAAACAAGACCGTTTGGAGGTTACACAAGAAAGAGCGTTTGAGGTCTGATTTGGTCAAGACCGTTTGGGGTCTACGTGACCAAGACCGTTTGGAAGATAACTAACCAAAACTGCATGGATACTGATGGAGCTTCCACTTACGTGGAATTGCGTGCACCACTAAAATTTTAAAGATGATAAGTATTTAAGTTTAGCCTTGCTTATACTAGATTGAGAACTCCACCCACATATGCTAATATACGTGGAAGTCTTATCGTAGTATCGTTAAGGGTCAAATTCATGGGACAACGGTCTTGTTGTGAGCAACAAGATGAAAAACGTTAGAACTTTACTTAATCTCTTAGTAGTAGGTACTTAGATCGAAAGGTTGGTTTGGTTGTTTTAAATTAAGAACATGTAAAGTAAATCAAGCAAGTAAATTTAAGGATGTAAAACAATGATAAAAAGTCACTAGGGTGTGATCGGTTTTCACCACCACTACACATGGATCAAGACATACAAAATAAAACATAACATGCAACAAGAGATTAGTCAGTTAGTATCGTTGTAGACTTAGTTTCCTTTCGGAGAACTAACTACGAGAAGTGCGGGAATGTTGCAAAGTCAGCCATCCCTGAACGAATGGTCAACTACTTTGCATCATTCCCTTCGCAAAGTGTGTTCCTCGACTCATCAAGCTTGTACTTTCATACGTCAACTAATTCCATTTCATGGTATGAAAGTACAACAATGGAAGTGAGTTACTCCACTTCATGAGAGACACTCCTAGATACCGAAACAGATGCATGGTGGATACATGCACCAAGAACCAACATTCAAACAAGTTTCGAATCTAGTAGTACAAACGTAGACAATTCATACTAAAAGATAAAAGATAACACAAGTTGGTGATCCAGCAACAAGCATTCATTAAACGTTTGATGTTGAACTGAAAAGATAGCATCTCTATATTGCAAACTATGGATTACATTACATGAAATGAAAACATGGGTAGCATGGCTACTCCCCGCACCCCAGTGAGAGAGACTACTCTCTCATAGCTAGGACAAAGAAGGAGGCAAGAAGAGAGAGAGAGTGTCATCCCCACAAAGGAGAGAGGAAAGTCAACCCCTTGGAGAGAGAGAGACGATCTTCTAGCTTCACAGGTTGCTTGATGATGAGGTCCCCTCTTCCCACCTTCTTTGGTGGAGAGAGAGAAAGCAGCTTCAAGATGGAGTGTGGATCTCAGACCGGCAGCCCCTGGGTTGAGGATGGAAGTTGGATTTGCTCTGGAGTGATAGAGGCAGCCTCTGGACGTCTGAAAACTTGATGTCTTTTGGAGGACCCTTGGGGTCTTATTTATAGGACTTAAGTGGAGTCCAAACGGTTTGGTCAGTTTTGGATCCAAACGGTTTTGAAGACCGTTTGGACCCCAAGACCGTTTGGACCTCAAGACCGTTTGGATCTCAAGACCGTTTGGACCTCAAGACCGTTTGGACCTCAAGACTGTTTGGACCTCAAGACCGTTTGAACCTCGAGACTGTTTGGCTTCATGCGGTCTTGGGACCGTGTGACTCCATGCGGCCTCGGGACCGATTGGCTTCATGTGGTCTTGGGACCGTGTGGATCCATGCGGTCTCGTGACCGATTGGCTTCATGCGGTCTTGGGACCGTGTGACTCCATGCGGTCTCGGGACCGATTGGCTTCATGCGGTCTTGGGACAGTATGACTCCATGCGGTCTCAGGACCGATTGGCTTCATGCGGTCTTGGGACCGTATGACTCCATGCGGTCTCAAGACCGTTTGGCTTCATGCGGTCTTGGGACCGTGTGACTCCATGCGGTCTCGGGACTGATTGGCTTCATGTGGTCTTGGGACCGTGTGACTCCATGCGGTCTCGGGACCGATTGGCTTCATGCGGTCTTGGGACCATGTGAGTCCATGCGGTCTTGGGACCGATTGGCTTCATGCGGTATTGGGACCGTGTGAGTCCATGCGGTCTTGGGACCGGTTGAGTCTTTTATGATTTTTTTATGTCTTTTTCTGCAAGTAAAAAGGGGAAAAGTTAGTCTAATAATATATTTGCAATAAGAGTGGATATTTAGGGATTATGTCTAATTTTAATTGAGAAAGAGTGTGGAAAACTGAAGAAAAGACTAAGATAACATCCCAAAATTGGAGGTTATCACCCCCCTAACTTAGAGTCTAGCTTGTCCTCAAGTTAGATAGAGATGAGGCATGTAATGGCGAGGCAATTTTATTTAGTTAATATTTCCATACTCTTGCTTCAATTCTCAACCTGAGTTCTCCCAAGGTCATATCAGGTCTTATTGCTTGCCTTGACTCTTTCAGGTTTTGAGAGTTGCTTGGGTCTCCGGTTCCTTCCGTATCTCGTAGCTTGCATCGGGACCACTTTTTATTTTGTGCACGTTGTTGACTCTAATCAGCTTTATACCTCTCTGAAGAACCTACTGGAAGCTAGAGTGGGTATGAGGGTTGGCTAAAGGCTTGAAGTGTAACTCCCCCTTCAAGTGGGGGAGGGGTTGTCTATGCTTTTAGAATCTCACTACCGGGCACGATACATCTGCCTTTGTGAGGGCAGCTGAATGTACCGGCTGGGTGAATCCTTTATAAGCCTTTCATATATTTAGATACCTTAGGGTTTCACTGCCGGGCATGACACATCTGCCTTCGTGAGGGCAGCTGAATGTACCGAACGGGTGAGACCTTCATCGATTCTTTATATAGATCCTTATTTGTGGAACAACTCTCATAATTTTATTCAACTCTCTGGCTTTTATTCGTAGACTCGCATGCTTAGGATTTGGGGTTTTTCGGGAAATTGTTTTGGGCGGCCAAGCCTCTTTTATTTGAAGAGAGGAAAGTTGTTCTTAGAGTTTTTCAACATGCACTTATTTGGCTTCTTTTTGTGGTCCACTTGCAAGACTTCTTGATTTGGAAGTCACCTGATGCCCCTCTCATCCTTGAGAGCTTGGCTTATTGCCTTGATATTGACCTGTGGAGAGTCAGATGTAGAAGTGAAACAAAAGCATGAAAATCAATAGTGGAGAGACATTATTAAGTCGCCATTATATGTCTAAGTGCTATTTACTTTTGAGGACTAACATGATTCTAAAGTTAGCTGAGGGTGACTTTATTCCAAAGATTTATTGTCGGATGAATTATTTTAAAAGGAAGCTACATGTGTAAAGGAAACTAAGAAAATTTGTACAAAAATGAAGGAGAAGATGGAAAAAGAGGGATATAGAAATGATACCTCGCCCTTGTCTAATGTACCCCCCCCCTAACTTATCACTCACTCTGTCCTCAGAGTGTCAAAGTGATAGGTTGAGAAGTACGATGACAAGGGCGTCAGGCTATGTTAATCCTGAGTTTGCCCCTGGTGTGCTGAGTAGATTAGCCACAAACTTTCTGCGTAGGGCGTGGTAATCCACATCAATCATATCCTCTACTGGTCTTTGAAGGACCATGATGGTGTACATCCAGTAGAGGACGTGGAAGCCGTACTCATTTGATTCCCGAATTTGTTGGGGACAGTTGTGGTTGAAGGATGGGCAATGAAAATGTTCTTTGCCGTAGGCCCTTGTGTGCTGACTTAATAAAGTGATTAATATGTCTACGCATTCCTTCGCCACTACCTCTGTGGGTGTCTTTGGTGTCACTACATAATTCTTCTATCGGGGATTGAACTGGCTGTCGGAACTGTTATAGATGGTAGTTGTTCCTTCGGGTAAGTTTGTTGCCAGAAGCATCCAGTGCTCATGATAAAGGACAGGTAGCATGATAAACTTCGGTGTTTTGTGTTGTAGGAAGGAGATTATCTCTTCAGTTGTTCCGAAGTTCTTTAGCTTTAAAAGATCATCCTTCATGTACGGGGAAACCATATATGTTGTACGGTTATTTTGGCCAAGGAGAAATTGGTAGGCGGCCATTAAGGTTACTGAGAGATAGACTTTGAACTGTATAGTCTCTCGAAGCGCGTCTGCCATGATTAGAATGTCACCAGACATGAAGACGAGCTCATCCTTCTCGGCGGAAAGCCTCGACATGATGAGACGGAGTTCATTTTCAGAAAGACCGTTGCAAGAACTGAGGTCGAAATCTGGGAAAGTTGGTTTTATGGCAGATAGGGGCACCATTTGTGATGGCGATCTCCTAATGATTGCCCCTGAGAAAAGATCTATGTCTCTTTTTCTTTGCTCGGGAACTATGGCTGGCTGCTTTGTTTTCTCCAATTCTTTCAAAGTTTATCTGAAAGGTTGCCTCTGCGGACGTTGGATTGCTGAAAAAAGGTAACGGGGGACGTCATATGGTGCCATTGTCGGGTCCTTGAAGAACCTTCTATCACAAATGAGCTCCATTGCGTAAAGCCCTCGCAGGGAGTGAAAATATTCGGCGACTAGATCAGTGAAGGGGGATTTCTTGGTTTAGTGCTTGAATGTGATGGATGGTGCAAAAAGTGCAGTCCCCAGATCCCTCAACAGCTTGGACTTGTGGGTTAATTATTTGGAGCCAGGGTTGGCTCCAGTCCTGACAGAGGGACGGGCGTGCAACCCAAATTAACTTAAGAAGCCGGAAAGGTATACATCTTGCTTCTCCTACTGCTTCTCCAATAAAATTAATTGTACCGGCAGGTAGCTCAGTGGCACAAAAATTATATACCTTGGCATCCCGAGCCTCGGTGTCCACAATCATAAATAACCAGTGACCGAAAACTTGAAATGGCACGGTAAGATATCACGCCCTCCGTGCTAAACTAGCACACAGCCGCTCTATTGACTTTGCTCGTATTTCTTTATATAACAAGCCTATAGATAGAGCAGGTGAGACGTTAAAAACTGGCTGCTGCCTCTTTGAGCTTTTGTAAACTTCTATGCAGTTGGCAAGTAGGACACGGAAAATTGCCATTGGCATCGTGGACCGTGGTCGCAGGATGTTGTGGAAATCTTCTCGTGTCAACATGCGCTTAGACTTTGTGTTGTGGTAGATGATGTCTCCCCCCTCTTTGGCATCGTCGATAATAGTGTTCAGGATAAAGATGTCCTGAGCATCTAGTGTAGAGATGGCTCCCATATCTAAGTCGTGCATCTTATGCGGTAGAGGTGGTTTGGGGGGGAAGCTCCTGCGGAGGGGGTGAAGAAGTTTGTTCCAAAACTGCTGCATAGCCTTGCAGATCATCACCCGAGTCAGAAGCAGAATCGAGTTCTTCATATGTATCTAAGCGTACTCGTTCTGGCTCTTCCTGTTCTTGGGGATAAGGCACTGATTGGTCGAGTGCAAAAAAAGGTTGAGTGGCTGTTGGTGGTGGGCTTGCGCTGGTTCCTAAAATACATTGGTGGAACACAACAAAAGCTGCATCTTTTGCAGACTCCCCTATGGATCCTAAAGCAGAGTAATCGAGGAATTGGTCCCCATATGATATGTTTACATTTTCGTTGTGGATGGGGGACTTGGGAAGATGCCCACCTTCTTGGTGGCCTTTGTCATATCCTCTCTGAGAAGGTTCTGCTTCATGGCCTAGGCCCTCTCCATCATCAGATTTGTCATCTGAGGAGGTGGTATCGTTGTTAGAATCGGCGGAGGAGTCGGAGTCATCTTCATTTTCATTATTGTCATCTTTGTCAGCTGCTGCTTTGGCTGCTAGCTTTTTGTTTGCTGTCTTTTTGCACCGCCGATGGATGGTTTGTAACTCGTCGAACGCCACTTGCACATGCTCGTGTGTTTCGAGCAGTGCGTCGTGTGTTTCTTTGAGATCGTTGTATCAGCCCTTGGTGGAGAGGAGTCGTGCTGTAAGATCTATTACTGTAGCTCATAATTGTTGGATTTCATTATTCGTCGACTCCTCTTGGCGATTGTTGAGGTGTGTGAGAGTGCTGCTGATGTTGTCCAAGCGCGTGCTAAGAGCTGTTTGTTGCTTCTTGAGCTCACGGAGAGTCTCAGGAAGAGGTTGAGTCTGCGTAGAGATCTCATCGACTTGCTTGGCCATCGCTTCTTGCTGGCGTTTTGCTCCAAGGACCAGCTCGAGCAAGTTGTTGTAGTGGTTGTTGATGTGATCAACTTTCCTAGCCACTTCATCTTATCGTTGCTGAAAACCTTGGAGGATGCTTGGGAAGGCATGGTTCTATTCGTCGATCATGGCAACATGTTTAGATAATCCCTGCACACAAGAAAAAATGGAATGAATAATGTTAGAGGGATCGGTGAGGAGGTTTCGGATGGCATCAAATTGATGTCTGAATTCCTCACTGATATTGGAAAAGGGACCCCAGAAGCGGAAGGGTGGGGTGGCTGGGGTCTGTGTGGGAGGGTTGTAGTGTCTTGAGAAAGAGACACTATTGATGGTTCCGTGAACTGCGTGGTGACTATGGATGGGGTCACCAGCGGTGTCGGGGTGGTGGTGGATGGGAAAGGGGAAGGTATCTCTGGGGAAAATGGAGGAATTGATAGTGTTAGGGGAGAGACTGTGGAGGTGGAGGCGAAGGTGGTGAAGTCGGGCGTACGAGTGGAGAAGGGGATGCCTGAAGGGAAAAAGGGTGAAGAGGAGGATGTGGGTGGTGGTGTAGTTGTGGGGAAAAAAGGAAGAGTGGTGGATGTTGGAAAGGTGGAGGGTTGCGAGGTGGTGGTGGTAAGCTCAGCATTTAGACTCATAATGAAGGAGTCTAGAGATGAGGTGGTGATTTGATCTTTGGGGAGGGGGTTTTCTTCTAGATGCGGTTTGGATGTTGGTGTCCCAGACAGCTGTTTTTTCTGCGAAATTCTTGTGGAGGGTCGTTTCACAGGAATTTTTGTTATCCTAGCTGTCGGGGCGTTTATGCTAAGTTCTATCTGCCCCGCCTTTACTTTTTTTGCTGGTGCTTTGACCGTAGCTATGAGTTTTGTAAGCTCCTCGTTAGTGAAGAGGAGCTTTTCCTTGTCGTAATCTGCGAGCTCCGGGAGCGGTAGCAGGGTTCAAGAGGATTTGACTGTAGGGCAGAAAATGTAGAATAACTTTGCATCCTTCTCTTTGATGATGTAGGAGTTTTTCAAAGTTTGTTTGTTTGTTAGGATGTCGCCCTTTATTTGCGTGCATCTTGGTAGAGGTCTGTCCATCTTGAGGTATTTGATGGTGGATGTGACATGACCCCCCATGCAAATTTCCTTCCCCAGGGCGTAAGCGGATAGTTTCTGGATCATATGGTATCCAATGTTGACTGGAATCCCATGTAGAATTGACCAGAGAACAAAGAGATCCGAAATTATGACATTCCCTCCTTCTGTCCTTGGGAAGAGTGTGCCTGCGAGAATTTTATGTAAAGTGCGCACTAATCCAGAATGTATTTTGAGTCCTTGCATGTCTTTGCACCGTAGGTGGGGATCCCTGTCAGGGATTTCCAAAAGTTCTGCATGTTGAAACTAGAATTCTCTGTTCCCACAACTTTGGCCTTCTTGAGCTGCTCCTGGTTGTCTATAAAGATTTCATTCAGCATATTTTCAGTTATGACAACCTTACTGCCGAAGAGTTTGGTGACCAGCCTACGGTCACCTCCATCTCGTGATCTATCCATAATGTCGACAAGCTCTTTGTTAAGAAAAGTGAAGAATTCAGTTGTAGGTTCAGTGTAGGAGATCTCAGGTACCAAACACAGCCTTGTAAGATTGGCTTTTTAGAGCATGGTGAAAATTCGATCGTGGATCCCCATCTTAAGCAGTACGCTAGAGCAGACGTACTTTGTAGGTTTTAGGATTTTATTGGTGGAGGGAACAGTGTGTATGTAGAGGTTTTCTGGTGGTGGTGCTGTGGTGGTGATGGAAGGGAAAGAAGGAACACTGATGATTGCGGGAGCGACAACGGAGGTGGTGGTTGGTGGAATGGTTCCTGCCAGGGTTTTCTCCCTTGCAGTGACGGGCCGGACCTGTTTTCGTGCTCGTTTCTTTGAGGGTTGTCCGGTCACAGTTTCCTGGACCTTTCGTTTCCCCTTGGATGTTTTAGGTGGGGATTCTTCCTCGGGGTTTGGCTCGTATTCAGAGCCTTCATCATTAGAGGATATTTCTATTTCTTCTTTAGGCTCCTCAGCTAGGCATTTGTTGAGGCGATTAATTTCAAACAAGATATCTATGATTTTGACCTTTGGTGGGGCCTGTCCAGTCTTGTTGTAGTTATCTATGATCTTTTGGTGTTTGGCCCGGTCTTCCATCAATTGCTCCTTTGTCCAAAGTGGAGCATCTTCATTTCTTGTGGCTTCCTTAGCTGGTGATTCCATTTCTGAAAAATGGAAAATCATGAGTAAGAACAACATGCTTAGAGAAAAAATTGGATTTTATTTGTGTTTATGTGGTTTTATGTTTTAACGAAACTTAAGTGATTGTGGAAGGCCAAACGGTTTGAAGACCGTTTGGTCCCAAACAGTTTCAGGACCGTTTGGAAGATGAAACGTCGGGGAGCGGCCGGCGAAAGAGAGGCGGAGCCGGAGGCAAAAACAAGGACGGTGGCGATAAAGACGATGGTGACGATGGTGCCGTAGATGGCGGCAAAGGAAAAGATGATGGTGGGAGGTTTGATAGAACAGGGATTCGTGGCGGCGCAACCGGCGTCGGTGATGGTGGTGTGCCAACCTTGTTGATGTGGATGGAGATGACGACAACGAAGCTGAGAGCATTGGTAACGAGGGTGCAACCGCCGTGGGGATGCACAGAACATGAGAGGGATGGTCGGCGAGGAGAACCGGCATTGCAAGGTGTGCGGAAATGGGAGTAGAGAAGGAGCAGGAAGAGTCGTTTGCACGAGGGTTTAAGGAATGCTCGAGAGTCAAAAGAGAGAAGAAGGAGGGGGAGGGTTTATATTTATAGGAAACGGGGGTTGACCTTACAAAAAACCCAAGGTCAAATGGTTTAGCGAACGTTTGGACTCCAAACTGTTTCAGGACCGTTTGGCTCCAAATGGTTTCAAGACCGTTTGGCTCCAAACGGTTATAGGACCATTTGGCTCCACACAGTTTCAAGACCGTTTGGCTCCAAACGGTTTCAAGACCGATTGGCTCCAAACGGTTTCAGGACCGTTTGTCTCCAAACGGTTTCAAGGCCATTTGGGAGGGTTAAGGTCGAACGGATTTTTATATTTTTATGTTTGTTTTGGTTATATGAATTTTTATATATTTTCAGAAGATAAACCTAAGATAATTAAAAGAACGGAAGATAGAAAATATGCTCAGATCTTGGGTTTCCTCCCAAGTAGCGCCTGGGTTTTACGTCGCTGGCTTGACAGAGCATTGATGTATTTATACTGATGTTGTGGCGTCTCTGATTTCAATGGTCTGTCTCAGAATTTTATCTGCTGGAGTGTAGTATTTTTTCAATCGATGGCCATTGACCGTCCTTTCGCCTCCGTTATCGTTGACAATGATGACAGCTCTAGTCGGGTATATATGCTTGATGGTGAAGGGCCCGAACCATTTTGTTCGGAGTTTTCCGGGGAACAATTTGAGCCTGGAGTTGAAAAGGAGTACTTTGTCACCGATGGCAATGTCTTTCCTTTTAAGATGACCTTCGTGCCACATCTTGGTTTGGTCCTTATAAATCCTGGCACTTTGATAAGCGGTCATTCAGAGCTCCTCTAGCTCCTATAGCTGGAGTTGTCTGTTTTCTCTGGCACTTTTAAGATCGAAATTTAGTTGTTTGATGGCCCACCAAGCTTTGTGTTCCAGTTCCACTGAAAGATGACATGACTTCCTGTATACCAAAGGGAACGGGGTTGTCCCGATTGGTGTTTTATAGGCTGTTCGGTAGGCCCAAAGGGCATCGGGAAGCTTGGTGGACCAGTCAGTGTGGTTTCTATTTACCGCTCTTTCTAGGATCACCTTTAATTGTCTATTTGATACCTCAACCTGACCACTGGTCTGTGGATGGTAAGGCGTGGCTACTTTGTGGTTGACTCCGTATTTTTTCAACAGGGCTTCAAAACTTCGTTCCAGAAAATGGGTCCCGCCGTCTGATATGACAGTTCCGGGGACTCCAAATCTGGGGAAAATGATATCTTTAAACAATTTAATAACTAGGTTGGAATCACTGGACACTGTGGGTATAGCTTCGACCCATTTCAAGACATATTCCACCACAACTAGGATGTAGGAGAAACCATAGGAAGAAGGAAAGGGGCCCATATAGTCTATCCCCCACACGTCAAAAAGTTCAATTTCTTGCCACATTGTCAGGGGCATTTCATTCCTTTTAGATATGCTACCAGAAAATTGACATTTGTTGCAATATTTCACAAAATCATAGGAGTCCTTTGGTATGGTTGGCCAGAAGAAGCCTGATTGTAGAACTTTTATAGCGGTTTTCTTTGCACTCATGTGCCCCCCCGTGGGGCCTGAATGACAATGATCTAGGACGGGGGTAATCTCTTCTTCCAGTAAGCAGTGACAGAAAAGTCCGTCAGCACATAGGTGAAAAAGGTAAGGTCATCCCAATAATATTGCTTTATATCGTAGAGGAATTTCCTTTTGTCATGGTAGGAAGCGGAGGGGTGAATGATTCCTGTAGCTAGATAATTGACAATATCCGCATACCAAGGGAATCCATGGGTAACCTTCATTAGTTGGTCGTCTGGAAGAGAGTCTCAGATAGGGATTTTATCTTCATCTTCAACTTCAATATGACTGAGATGGTTGGCTACGACGTTTTCCACTCCGCTTTTATCTTTAATTTCCAAGTTGAATTCCTGAAGCATCAACACCCAACAGATAATTCTGGGTTTGGCATCTTGCTTCTGAATTAGGTATCATATGGCAGAGTGGTCAGTGTAGACGATGACCTTGGATCCAATCAAATAGGAGCAGAATTTCTCGAACGCGTAGATGACAGCCAGGAACTCCTTCTCTGTAGTAGTGTAGTTCTTTTGTGCTTCATTGAGCATTTTAGATGCGTAGTAAATTACGTAAGGTTTATTGTCGATCCACTGTCCTAATATGACCCCTATGGCATAATCGCTGGCGTCGCACATGATTTCAAATGGTTGCAACCAATCTGGGGCTCTCAGAATAGGTGCAGAAATTAAAGCATTTTTGAGAGTTGAGAAACTTTGCAAGAATTCTTGGTTAAAAATGAACTCAGTGTCTTTGGTCAGGAGTTGGGTCATGGGTTTTGCTATTTTTGAGAAATCTTTGATAAATCTTCTGTAAAACCTTGCATGACCCAAGAAAGCCCATACTCCTTTTATATCTTTTAATGGTGACAGCTTCGAGATAACATCGATTTTTGCCTTATCGACCTCAATCCCTCTGTCACTCACCCTATGCCCGAGGACGACACCTTCAGTTACCATGAAATGGCATTTTTCCCAATTCAGTATGAGGTTTGTTTCCTCGCATCGTTGTAAAACTTGTCCAAGGTTGATTAGACAATTATCAAAAGAATCTCTGTAAACTGAAAAATCTTCCATGAACACCTCCATTATGGATTCTGTTAATCCTGCGAAAATGGCGGACATACACCTTTGGAATGTAGCAGGTGAGTTACACAACCCAAATGGCATTCTTCTAAAAGCATAGGTTCCAAATGGGCAGGTGAAGGTAGTTTTCTCTTGGTCTTCCGGGTGTATGGGTATTTGGTAGAACCCGTAATAACCATCTAGATAGCAGAAGTATTTCTGATGGGCTAGGCGTTCAAGGACTTCGTCGAGAAAGGGTAGAGGGTAGTGATCTTTCCGCGTGGATTTGTTTAATTTCCTATAGTCAATGCACATCCTCCACCCTGTCACCGTCCTAGTGGGTACTAACTCATTTTTGTCATTAAGCACGACAGTAGTGCCTCCCTTTTTAGGAACTACTTGGACGAGGCTGACCCATTGGGAGTCTGAAATCGGTTAGATTATGCCGACTTTCAGTAATTTGAGGACTTCAAGGAGAATCACTTCTTTGAGATTAGGGTTCAACTTCCTCTGATGTTCGCGTGATGGCTTAAATTCTTCGACCATGGGTAGTCTGTGCATGCATAGGCCTGGGTTTATACCCGTTAGGTCAGTTATATTGTACCCAATGGCCTTTTTGTGTTTCTTCAGCTCTTCAAGAAGTCTTGCTTCCTGGTTTTCTATTAAGGTGGAACTGATGATAATTGTGCATAATTTTTCCTCATCCAAGAAGACATGTTTGAGTCCCATGGGTAGAGTCTTCATCTCAGGAGCCTTAGGTGGCTTTGTTGCTTCTAAAATGGTGACAACTTTGAGTTCCTCAAAGGTGGCCATCAGTGCTTCTTTGGCCTTCTCTAAGTGTTGCAGACATTGTTGAACTAATTCATTTGCAGAGAATTCGACTTCTGGGTTGGTTAGAACATTCTCAAACTCGTCTGATGGCTCAGATATTTCTAATTGAGACATTTGATGTATTGCGTCTAGAAGAATGGCCTCCTCTTGAATGCTGGGGCCTTTCATGTTGTTGAGAACTCGGAATTGAATTGCTTCTTTTCCGAGTCTTAGAATGATCGTGCCAGCTTCAACATCAATAAGCGCCCTAGCTGTGGCGAGGAAAGGTCTGCCAAAAATTATCAAGTATCTCAGATCTTCCTTGATGTCCATGATGACAAAGTCGCACGGGACATAGGCATCTTTGCCTATCCTAACTGGAATATCTTCAATAATTTCTAGAGGTGCGGTGATGGTAGAGTCAGCTAACTGAATTGTCATTGTTGTGGGTAGCAAGTTAGTGAAACCTAATCGTTTGAACATGGAATAGGGCATAATGGATATGTTGGCCCCAAGGTCAGCTAATCCCTTTTTGGTTGATGCATTTCCAATACAGCATTGAATGCTGAAGGAACCTGGATCCTTCTTCTTCTTTGGCATTTTATTGAGGATGATATCAGAGGTGGTTTGGGCAAGTTTGACGGTTTCTTGTTCCTTAGTGATGTACTTCCTTGATAACAAAGTTTTGAGGTATTTAGCCCAAGCCGGTACCTCAGAGAGAGCATCAAGGAGTGGGATATCGATGTAAAGTTTCTTCATCGCCTCCTTGAATTTTTGGAACCTGGTGTCCATTTTTGTCTCTCGTAACCTTCCCGGATATGGGATCCTTGGTTTATATTGCATGATTTCCGGCTCTATGGACACTTGTTCTTTTTCTTTGCCCTTTACGTTCTCTGTGGACTTCTCCGTTCCTAGCTTCAGGCTCGCGTTTGGCATAAGGACAGGTGTATCATCATCATCAAGAGTTATCCTTGTAGTTTCATGAAGGGTGCATCCAGATCTCTTAGTAACAACATTCAACTGTTCAGGCCTATTCTGGCCATGTCTAGGGTTCGATTCAGGCTACCCTGCAAATGTGCCTGCTGGAGGCTTCAATTGTGCAGCAATTTGGGCTAGTTGAGCCTCTGCTACCTTTTGTTGAGCTTGTTGATTAGCGAGCATAGTTTGTTGGGATTGCAGCATATACCTTATCAAAGTCATCTCATCTTCTGGCTGAGAAGTGGTATTTTTCTGAGGAAGTTGTTGTTGTCCTTGTTGTGGTTGTTGCAGAGGCATCGCTAACTGAGGTTGCTGCAACTGAGGGTGCAGCTGTGGGTGTAGAGGAGGATGAGACTACTGATAGTAGGCGGATGGATTCCTGGGGTAGTTGGATCTCAGGAAGTTATTTCTGGGGTTCCCTTGATTTTGATTGAAATTTCTTGGGAATCCAGGTGGCAACCTACTGGAGGATGTGCCCTGTGTCTGGTGTTGCGGATTTGCAGTCCCAACAGGGTTCCGGTATTGAAATCCTGGGTGGTTTCTTTGTTTATTAGGATTATAATAAACTTGTCCAGTAATGGAATGAATAGAATTGACTTGTTCTGGCAATTGCTCTTCAGACTGGTCAGTGATTGGTTCATACTGTTGTGGTGGTGGATGCATATCCATCATCACATTGTAAAGCAAACCGCATGAAAGAGTTGGATGATTAGATGCATGACAGGCTTCACAGGTTCCTGTGGCAGCCTTGACCTGTTGAACCTGAGGGTTTTTCTTCTTGTCAAATTCTCCAAGAGAAGTTTCAAGAGCTTGTTGTTTGTGAGCTATGGTCTTTAAGGCTTCAACAATAGCCTTCATCTCCATTGATTCCTCGGCTTTATAAACTTTGAGGACTCCTTTGCCAGCTGATCATCCCCAGTTGGAATGATTCTCAGCTCCAAGTGTGACTATTTTCCAGGCATCCTCGTAGTTCTTTCTCATAAAATTTCCTCCAGATGAGGAATCCAAAAATTGCTTGATGTCATCACTCACTCCCCTATAGAATGTTTCTATTAATTGGTTTTGGGAGATGCCATGATGAGGACACTTTTGCAGAAGCTCTTTGAACCTTTCCCATGCTTCCGCAAGTGATTCTCTGGGAAGTTGGGTGAAGTGATTAATTTCATAAGTTCGTGAAGGGGGGGGAGAACTTATCCAAGAACTTTTCTTCTAGGGGAGCCCATGTGGTGATTATTAGCTCCCTGTCAAGTGAGTTATACCAGCTTAGAGCTCTCCCAGATAGAGTGAAGTGAAACAGATGTAGCATTATTGCGTCGAAGGCAACTCCGACCTGTGGGACCAGTCGACATAGTGCCTTGAACCTCTTGAGATGATCCATATAGTCATCTCCAGAACCACCAGAGAATGAGATGCCCTGCATGATCTGAATCCATTGGGTCCAGATCTCAAAGTTGGGTATGTTGATGATCGGAGGTCGAACCAGATGGTTGTTTTCGTAGTTCTTAGGGACAGCATAATCCCTCAACTGCTTGTTCCTTAGTTCCAACTGGGCAGCTTGGTTTGCTGCCTCATTTTCGGCTCGGATGCGGGCCTGTTCTTTCGCTCGAATCTCCGCTTGAATCTGAGTACGAGTATCAGCGATGAGTTGTGCTCTTTGAGCGGAGATGGCAGCGTTGACCCTCTCCATTACCAGTGCAGCCTGGCGTTGATCTTCATCCATTTGCTTGGCTCTTTGGCGATTGAGTCTGATGCGGCGATGGAAGCTTCTCTCTACCTCATAGTCGTACTCTGGATCAGGGGAGAATCTGCGGTTATGCGATGATTGCATACACGTCTTCTACCTGAGTAGAGAAAAGAAAACACCTTTTAGCTGATGTGAGAGATATAATGAATCCAAGAAGATATGGATTAACGATTTAAAAGAAAGTGTAAAACCCTAACCAACTAGCAAGATACTAAATGAAATTAAAACATTCCGTTGTCCCCGGAAATAGTGCCAATTTTTGATGGAGCTTCCACTTACATGGAATTGCGTGCACCACTAAAAATCCTAAAGATGGTAAGTCTTTAAGTTTAGCCTTGCTTATACTAGATTGAGAACTCCACCCACGTATGCTAAGATACGTGGAAGTCTTATCATAGTATAGTTAAGGGTCGAATCCATAAGACAACGTTCTTGTTGTGAGCAACAAGAAGAAAAACGTTAGAACTTCACTTAATCTCTTAGTAGTAGGTACTTAGATCGAAAGGTTGGTTTGGTTGTTTTAAACTAAGAACATGTAAAGAAAGCAAGCAAGTAAATTTAAGGATGTAAAACAATGATAAAAAGTCACTAGGGTGTGATCGGTTTTCACCGCCACTACACATGGATCAAGACATGCAAAATAAAACATTAACCTGCAATAAGAGTTTAGTCAGTTAGTATCTTTGTAGACTTAGTTTCCTTTCGGAGAACTAACTACGAGAAGTGTGGGAATGTTGCAAAGTCAGCCATACCCGAACGAATGGTCAACTACTTTGCATCATTCCCTTCGCAAAGTGTGTTCCTTGACTCATCAAGGTTGTACTTTCATACGTCAACTAATTCCATTTCATAGTATGAAAGTACAACGATGGAAGTGAGTTTACTCCACTTCTTGAGAGACACTCCTAGATACTAAAACAGATGCATGGTGGATACATGCACCAAGAACCAACATTCAAATGAGTTTCGAATCTCATAGTACAAACGTAGACAATTCATACTAAAAGATAAAAGATAACACAAGTTGGTGATCAAGCAACAAGCATTCATTAAACGTTTGATGTTGAACTGAAAAGATAGCATCTCTATATTGCAAACTATGGATTACATTACATGAAATGAAAACATGGGTAGCGGGGCTACTCCCCGCACCCCAGTGAGAGAGACTACTCGCTCATAGCTAGGACAAAGAAGGAGGCAAGAAGAGAGAGAGAGCGTCATCCCCATAAAGGAGAGAGGAAAGTCAACCCCTTGGAGAGAGAGAGACAATCTTCTAGATTCACAGGTTGCTTGATGACGAGGTCCCCTCTTCCCACCTTCTTTGGCGGAGAGAGAGAAAGCATCTTCAAGATGGAGTGTGGATCTCAGACCAGCAACCCCTGGGCGGAGAATGGAAGTTGGATTTGCTTTGGAGTGATAGAGGCAGCCTCTGGATGTCTGAAAACTTGATGTCTTTTGGAGGACCCTTGGGGTCTTATTTATAGGCCTTAAGTGGAGTCCAAACGGTTTAGTTAGTTTTGGATCCAAACGGTTTTGAAGACCGTTTGGACCCCAAAACCGTTTGGACCTCAAGACAATTTGGACCTCAAGACCGTTTGGACCTCAAGACCGTTTGGACCTCAAGACCGTTTGGATCTCAAGACCGTTTGGACCTCAAGACCGTTTGGACCTCAAGACCGTTTGGACCTCGAGACCGTTTGGCTTCATGCGGTCTTGGGACCGTGTGACTCCATGCGGTCTCGGGACCGATTGGCTTCATGCGGTCTTGGGACCGTGTGACTCCATGCGGTCTTGGGACCGTGTGACTCCATGCGGTCTCGGGACCGATTGGCTTCATGCGGTCTTGGGACCGTGTGACTCCATGCGGTCTCGGGACCGATTGGCTTCATGCGGTCTTGGGAACGTGTGACTCCATGCGGTCTCGGGACCGATTGGCTTCATGCAGTGTTGGGACCGTGTGACTCCATGCGGTCTCAGGACCGATTGGCTTCATGCGGTCTTGGGACCGTGTGACTCCATGCGGTCTCGGGACCGATTGGCTTCATGCAGTATTGGGACCGTGTGACTCCATGCGGTCTCGGGACCGATTGGCTTCATGCGGTCTTGGGACCGTGTGAGTCCATGCGGTCTTGGGACCGATTGGCTTCATGCGGTCTTGGGACCGTGTGAGTCCATGCGGTCTTGGGACCGATTGAGTCTTTTATGATTTTTTTGTGTCTTTTCTGCAAGTAAAAAGGGAAAAAGTTAGTCTAATAGTATATTTGCAATACGAGTGGATATTTAGGGATTATGTCTAATTTTAATTGAGAAAGTGTGTGGAAAACTGAAGAAAAGACTAAGATAACATCCCAAAATTGGAGGTTATTAAATACTTAAAGTGGTAAAAGGACAAATTGATTAATTGAATAATACAAGATATAATCAAGGATGGTTATAGTAATTGTATCTTAATAAGATAGGGTGATTAGTACCTTTGAATGATTAATTCTTAATGATTAAGGAAACAATAACATAATACATTAAGTCAACCTTTATCCAAGTAAAGTTGACATGATCTAATCAGGTCCAAAGTAAGGATCATCATTTAAAGGATGAGAGAGAGAGGACTTCCTACATGATTGATAATCATGTAATGGTTAAGTCATAACACTTTCAACATGAATGAATGTGTAATTAGGGTATGATTCTTGATAGGGAAATCACAAACCCTAATTATGCGTACAAACCCTAATCTATGATGATGGAATGATCCTAATTTAGAGAAATGACATGAGAAACCCTAATTCAGGGTATTTTGATGATCAACCCTATGTGAGTGAATAGTAAACCCTAATTGGGGGTTATTGAGCATAAACCCTAATCTAGGATGGTGTGATGTGAATAGTAAACCCTAACCTAGGGTAATGTGATGTGAATAGTAAACCCACATTTTTAATTAAGGTGAAGGTACATGTGGAACCCTAACTCTGGATTATACTATATAGCATGAAACCCTAATCTTGGACAATGAGATGATAAGTCATTAATCCTAATTGAGCTAAGGGAATGATTAACCCTAATTGAAATAAAAAGGGAAACCCTAACCCTAGCAAGGGCATAGTGGAGTAACCCTTGATTAGTGATGTTATAATTGCTTTGCATTGTGCTGATATGAAATTGATGTATCTATTATCATCTGTACCAATCATGCATGTGTTATGAAATAATGAACATATCCAGGTATGAGCTATGATGCTTTATTTATTTAAAGTACTTTATGAGCTTTGTAAGCAAAGATATTCTATGTTTCCTAGTGAGAGGTAACAAAAGAGATCATTAGGCTGCAAGAGCCATGTGAAATATTTGCATTGCAATTATCATGTTTATACCGTCAGATGACTTGATGGCATTAAGTTACCTGTTAAAGAGGTAACAAGTGTTTTGATGATCTAATGGTTTGAACACCCATATTATTGAATCATGATGATGAGATGATGATGAACTGAGATCCCAATGTTAATAAAGCTGTGAAGTGAACTTGATAAAATGATACTCATTCTTTATAGAAATTGTTATAATGGATTATGTTTGAAAACATGCGTGATGCTAAAAGAATGTTGTAAGGTACTTAAATAATCAAGTGAAATGATATCTTGTAGAGCCCTGACCATAGATCCATCATCATCAGTAGTTTGGTGATGGTGAAATAGGTTTTCCTAAGGGAACTCCTGGAGGGCATACTTTTGAGTATGTGGGGGTTATGGGCGCGAATATCCTTATGCCCTAATGGAGGAATTGATGTGAGATAAACATTAAATCTCTCAATCCTTCATTATATGTATATGCCAGGATGATGTATCACTAATCACCCGATGATGATGTTAATGCTGAATCGACATGAGATTAATATGAAATCTCTCGATTACGAAGAGAGTACAACATGCCACTGTAACTCTAATAGCAAAGTTGCTAGTATACTCTAGAAAGCTATTTGGCAGAGACACGAGATGTCCTGCAATATGTTCCTCACACTTACTGAGGAGGATGAGGTCATAGAAATCCGACTCTTCTATTGACCTATGTACGGTACCTATTTCAATTTCGCAACGGTCGGTTGGAGTATGAGTGGTATACCTCATCTCCTCAGGGCATAAGTATGATTGAAAAATGTAATCAGCCGTGTAGCATATTTGCTTAAGGTTGAATTATGAGAATCAATGGTTGATGATACATTGTCTATTATGTCCTAGTTGGATAAATGCTATACATGTACTTCATATTCCTTATTGAATAAATGACTTTCTGCTTTATCAAGTTATAATTGAAATGAAATGCATAGAGAATACTGCTCTACATAGTTTAATCAATGATTTACCTGCTGCTGAATATTATGATTTTACTGCTTAGTGTTATTCTATTATCTGCAATAACAATGTTTCTGGTAGAGAGTTATATTTCTCACTGGGGCAATTTTTCAATTGTCTCACCCCCGTGGGATTCAACTTTTTAGGTAGACGCCGAGGAAAAGGTAGAAACCCTACAGAGGGTGAACAACAGCAGCAACAACAACAACAACAAGGACAGTAGTGATCCTCAGGTGGAGACACTATTTGTCAAGTCATGTATATAGAGAGTCCTATGTGTCGTCTATGTACTCTCAGGTCCTAGGAGTCAGTAGATGGTTTGATATAGATCTGAGATTTTTGGCTTGATGCCTCGAGATTTTTGTATGCTGCTTGTGTATAATTTTAACAGGGCAGTCGATGTTTGTGACTCTCAATATGAGATGATACAGAGATGTAGTGATGAATCAGAATGTAAATAACTTACTTTGGTTCTTTATGAAAGAGTTCTACAATTTTTGGATCTCATTGCAAAAAGTTTTAATTTTGAGTGATTTTCAGTAATTCTGCTGCTAATAATACGCTTCTGCATTAGTTAATCTTGTTTTTGCGAGTCGTACGTCATAGGTACAATACATGTGTAGTGGTGGTGAACACCTGCACCACCCCAGTGGTCCATCATCATTTATTAATCTTAGTTTTTAATTCCTAACTAGTTTTCATACTTGCCTTTATTTTCGCATGTTTTAGGATAAATAACTCAAATCAAACTTTTGGCTATAGATGAATAACTTAGATCAAAATGAAATAAGATAAAGACACTCAGGTTCTTAATGTTGTCCTTTGGGTTTGATCCTAAATCTATACTATGATAAGGATTACACACTCTTGTGGGGTTGGAGCATTTATCTAGCACCAGTTGTAGGTAAACCTAGAGAGAACATCAACTCCCTAGGGTTTTTGGTGCACATTAGGGCTTCCATTGAAAGAGAAATCTTTTGGTGTAAATCCTAGCTCCATCAAAAAATGGCACCGTTGCCGGGGACAACGGTGTAAGAATCGTCTTTTTCGAATTCCATGTCAATTTAGGTTTCTCTAGGGTTTTCCTTTTTTCTTTTAAAAAAAAACCTAAAAAGTGAAGGACTTAATTTTGCATATCCTCTTGGATTTGAAGTGGTTGGTTAAACTTGATAAACTCATTCTTTGATTGCAGGTACCAACTCTCTTCAAAATGAAGCAGTCAACACCACCAACTGTTAGATGTCAACTATGTGGTGACTATTCTCATTCATCGATTTACTGCTTCAACGCCCTTCCTCTCTACGTGATGGCTCTGCATCAAGTAATCGCGAATCATATAGCTGGGAAACTCAAAGAAGCCTCTTCATACAACTATGGATATAACACAAATTATAATCCGTATCATCCTGGAAGCTACTATGAAATACCTAACTATGGCGGATTTCAAGGCCTAGACTACAATGTAGGAGGGAACCTGGAAAACATTGCAATTCAATACTATGATGAGGAGAGCTATTATCAACATCAACCCAACGGGTTCAGCGAAGAGTCTTCTTATGGAGATCAATGTACGTTAATGGAAGAACTACGTGCCTTACAGATGTCAGTGGCTCAACAACTAGCTGATCAGACAGCCGCGACCAAAAAGTTGATAACCGATCTTGATCAACTTATGCAATTTGTCAATGCCTCTGACCAACATGTAGAATAGCCACCAATTTCAACTAAACACATTCCTAGTCCACATGTTGATTATGATGATGATTACGAAATCATGTGAGATACGCCTTCCAATGACCTTCAAGCGTCAGTGTAGGGTGAGGAATCATCCTCAGAGCTAATAACTGAACTCAAAGAGGATTTCTTAACAACATCACAAGAGAAAGAACTATTTTCAGAGCCAAGGTCTGATTCGGATAATGATTCATGCATTATGCTCTCAGAGGGAAGGATGAGTAGCCAATATGGGGATTCTCTACAGTCAGGAGATCAATAAGAGATAAACTTCAACACTCACTTACCTTCTGACTTCATAGACCCATATCCAACTATAGAGGAGCAATTAGTGATGATCAACTCCCAAAATGGCAAAATTTCTTCAACTTCAGCTGTCTCTTCAATGAAGTCCATAAAAGAAGGGTTCATGTCACAAGAACTCTACACTCCTTCACAATCAGACTCAGAGGAATGTGTGGCTGATTCAGAAAATGGTGTGTCTTTTATGCAAGAGAATCAAATTCCTCCATTTTTGGAACAAGGTCCAAATTATCCTTATGAAGAAATTTCTGATTATTCGGCTGATCTAGGAACAAACTACGAGGATAGGACTGATCAAGATCTTGATTCAGAAATGGACCATACCACTCTCATCGATGAAATAGAATCAAGGGAAGATGATGAGTCTCAAGATGACAATCCTATAACTCCTTTCCATGAGATAAGGTTCCTTTTACAAGAAGCCTTGACGGAGCCGATTCTCGAACAAGAGCATGATCCTTCTATTGAAACTCCTTCTAATCACATACACGAGTTGATAGTGCGCTATAAAGAGAAACATAAACCATCTCTTGATTTTGGAGTAGATTACGACACTTCCATAGACTCTCGTGATGACAAAAAGGACCCATGGGAGGACATCGAGCCACAAAACCTGCCCTCTTATAGTAACTCATCCCTATGAAGAAGATCCTCCTGAGCCACCACATAATCAAGAGAATGAGATACTTCCATTATTTGCACAAGGTTTCATTTTTCCTATAGTGGCTCTTCTCAAGCACTTAATATAATCGGAGGAGTACTATGAAGAAATGCTATAACAACAACCTAGCTCAGAAATGGAGTATTCTAGTCCCAACATCAAAGAAATGGAGTCATTGGGAGATTCTAGTCTTAAAAACATCCTTTCATGGACCAATCCCTCCCTTGAAGAGATATCATCGGGACCTCTACCTTGGAATCCCATGATTTCTTTAACTGAGCAAGAGTTTGTCCCACCAGTCGAATCCTCTTCTAGTTACTTCAATGAATTAAGATTATTCTACAAGGAAAATTCTAAACAAAAGGATGACACTCTTATCAATTTCAACATTGATAAAGATGAGGATGCTTCTCACAATAACTCCTCTGATGAAGAAACGTCATCATGGCTACCATATCCTACACAAGAAAAGCCAGTTGATGAAATGAAGCCTGAACCGGATCCGCCACCTGATCCAGGACAGGAGGAAGTTCAAGTGGCCGACCCACAATCAACTGCTCTGCATTTTGGAGAAAGTAGTTTTACTTTAAATTTCGAGGGCGAGCCACAACTGGAGGACACAAATAAGCAATGCTTCGATTACTCACCTAGCCCTCCAGTCTCAATTTCTTATATTTCACCTCCCCCACTGATGGGGAAAGGACTCTGGATTCTTCTATATGGACAAAGAGGCAAAATAAATATGCATCTGAATCATCTAGAAAGCCTGTTCGAGTTTCCATGACCACCCAGTCAACAGATTGTTTAGGCCACTCCCTCACTCTTGGAACCGACTATTATGAGACGTCTTTGTCAGACCTTCTTCCAACTACGAGAACCGCCTGGTTAACACTACACAACCCTTCCCCTCCATCTCAAACTTAGTATTTGTTCAATAATGAGCAAACTCATAAGTTCGAGGTGGAGGGCGGGTGGTATGACTCTCACGCCACCCTCTACCTTTACTGCTTTTGGTTTTTCTATTCCAACTTCTTTTTTGCAATTTTTCCGCTTTATCATTTTTCTTCTTAAAATAAAGCCTTTACCTAGTCAGCTTTTGCTTTTCGAATCTTTTGTCATCACCTCTTTTTGTTGCAAATACACAAGGAACTAATGTTTAAAACTAACCGATAAATGATTTCATCTTGTATAGTCTATGAACCCTAATGTCATATCCCCCATAAGAATGATCAGCCTCAATAAGTCTGAGATAGATCAAATGCATCACACCTCTAACTGAATAATGGTTCTGCTGTATGGAATTCTCATTTGAAGTTCTATCTTGTCACTTTTTGAGTAGAGTGTGATGGAGAAAAGGAACCCGTCATATGGAATCACTAAGAAAACTGTATTATGATCCAAACTCTCTTCTACACTTCTTCCTTCATTTTCATACCTTTCCACCCACCAATCATGCCAAAGCTTTAAGTTCGGTGTGGCACGCCACACTCCTTTCTAGTGAGAACTAGAACATTACCAAACTCTAAGTTCGGTGTGGTGAACCACACCTCCGCCGAACTCTAAGTTCGGTGTGGTAAACCACACCTTTGTCGAACTCTAAGTTAAGTGTGGTACACCACACCTCTTTTTCCACTACCGCTTCTTCCATATCCCTCAATACATAAACATGGGTGTATCACCTTCTCTTCTTGATTCAAAGAGTATACAATGATGATTGTGCACCTACCAAGGTTGGTGAAAAATCTACCCCGATTCCAAAAAGAGGCTTGGCAGCCCAAATATACAAAAATCCAAAAGTACCCTTTCTCCCAAGCTAAGTGAGAATGAATAAAAGCTAGAGTGTGAATAAAAACATGAGAGTTGTGCCCTGAATAAGGATAACTGATAAAGGTCTCGGCCGACCGGTACATTAGCTGCCCTCACAAAGGCAGATGTTTCGTGACCGGTAAGGATCCAAAAATGACCCCTTACCTCCTCTCGAAGAGGTAAAATAGCCAAAAGCCTTACAACCAACCTATACACACTTCTGAGTTACCTTTAGAAAAAATCAGGCGTAAGGCTAAGTCAACCAGAGTTGTACACAAAACACTCAAAATATCTTGATGAATCCACCAATAATAAGAGTCTTGAATAAATTAGAGGAGAGACTCTTATCTCTTGATCACACCCCTACTCTTTCCTTTTCTTTGAAAAACCAGCGACAGATCATATACACGTTTGCTTGATTCTGTGGGTGTAAAGAGGCGAGATCACCTCTTTACTAAAATTTAAAGGAAATACAAACATCCACAATTTTAACAAGAATTTATAGACTTTGAGGATGATTGCATAATATTCCAAGTAAATAAGCATGATTCCAGATACATAATAAAATGTCAGTAGTAGCGGAATGAAAGAAATAATAATCCTTTGCATGGCTTTATAGTTTATTACATGAATGATTTCTAAAAGAAAAGATAAGATAAACAAGATCTAGCTATAGCAACCTAGCAATCCTTCTTCAAAAGCTAAAGATCAACTCTGGTGGGAAACTTCCTTCAAGCTTGTCCTTCACCTTGCACATCACCAACACCTGGGTGGTTGGGAAGACACCCAACAAGAGGAAAGAGAGAAAAGTATGTGTTAAAAGAATATTCTAAAAGTGGCATGAAAGTTGTAACAAGTAAAATAGGCTAGATATTTGTTGTAAAGTGAGACATCAAGGAGTATGAGGCTTTTTATAATGAAACTTGCCAATAACAAAATAAATAAGGGTTTTGCATGTAAATTAATATGTCTACCTAACTAAGTAGGGTTGAGGCACCTACCGGACCTCTAACCTTTGGTGAGGGGAGAATAAGACATTCCCAGTCACCTATAATATATTGGGGAGAATTATAAACATTCCCCTAGGGTGATTATATACATGCCCTCTATGGGTGGTTGTACATAAGTACCACTACTTTAATATTAAATAGAACATTTAATTACATGCTAAAAAAGGAGTTATGGCAAGATTAAGCAAAAGATTATGTAACATGGCAGTGGGGTATGAATACCCAAACAAGATAATACTACAACTAATTTTTGAGGCAATACACAATTTAGGTTTCAAGAATCAACGATTTAGGTCAGGTTCAGCCTCATAAGAAATTATGGGTAATGGTATAATGTTTTCCCAACTGAAAGGTAGATGCACATACAAAACACATACCTTAGCCTCAGGTGTTCTAGAATCCCTCTTTCCAACACTTCACACGAATATAGAACCCACTTTCCCTAATTCATCATTAGATTTATAATTTAGAATTGTATGTATTCATTAAAGATTGAAACCATAATATTACTAACTTTTGCACAAACCATTAAACTCCAAAAACCTCACCATCATCTTAGTTAGGATTTTCTATTCAGGATAACATATAATATTGTATGTTTTGAAAACATGGACTTTTAGGGTTAATTTTTGTGATTTTAAGTTAATTAAATCATTCTAAAAATTACGTTTGTGCAAAAATCAAACCAAAACTCAAAAACATTTTTGATGAATAGGTCTCGTCTTCCTGATTTCAAAACACTATCTACTTTTAATTTTTGACATCATAATTAATTTATACAATTTATTTTGTCTCGACCAATCATAGCCTGCCACGTAGGCAAGGCATGAGCGCACAAGGAAAGAAACAAGGGAGTGGGCCCCACGCTGCTGACCTGGCCCAATAGCCATCATGCACGCGCGGGGACCCAACAGCTTGCAAGGCCGGGTCAAGGCTGACCAAAATAAGGTAAAAAGGCACGATTGCTCTGAACGAAAAAGAAAAGAAAAGGAGAGACGTTTAGGGGCAAAACAGTAAAATGACGAGGTCATCTTCCACCACTCGCCTGATCATCCTCGTGCTAGAACAGCAGTAGCTGTTTGTGATGGATTTGGGAAAAAATGCTATAGGCGACGAGAAACCACACACAAGTAGTCAAACTGAAGCCCACGCGAAGCCGAACTAGATGGTACCTGACGATTGGATGGAGAAGAAGCAACTAGGGAAGGAGGTGCGCCGCAAGCCAGGGATCCTTGGAGGCCATTTGGGGGTCAGTTCATCCATGAAACGCCAAATTGAGAGTACGAGCGAGTTGCTAAGGCGATGGCGGTCGCTGGGGTTGCACTATTTATAGGCAAGGCACCCTAGGCTAGGGTTTGGGTAAGAGCAAGGAGAGGAGGTCGGCGTCCCAATTGAGCATTTCTCAAAAGCTCATCAAATCCCAAAGTTTTTGGGATAATCTTGTGCGGAATCGCGCAAGGAATCCAACAAAACAAATTTGAGCAAAAATCGTCGAGTAAAACTCAAGATAAATCGATTTGAAAAATCGAGGAAAACAAGGCTTGTTGCCTCATATGATTAGAGGTAGAAGGCGACTGTGAGTCATTGGATCAATGGACTCAGGTCCACGATGGACTCTAGGCCGTCCGATCGTGCAGATGAGACAAGGAATAGGTTGCAAAATAAAATTCGACCAAATTTCAATTAATTCTCAAATGTTTTTCTCTCTCTTCTTTTAGAGGCTCAAAAATTGTCCAAAAATTACCAAATTTCATATTCTGACTTATTTTGACGCGTAGAATCCAAATATGGAGTTAGTTTTGCCTTTTGAGAAAGTTTGATATGTAAAATAATTAAAATGTCATTTTCTCTTTCCTCCTTCAAAAGAGGTGATAACATTATCTAAATTTTGTGTAACTTCACCCATAAGTCTCCTTAAGAGGTTGGAACATGATTTTGCAATTATCTTCACCAGGTGAGATTATTTATTTATCTATTAAATAAACATAATATTCCACATACTCTCTCACCAATTTTACTCATTATTCACACATAATCCAAATTTGCTGCAAATTTGCCCAAAGGCTTATTTTTAAGTTTAGAATACGAATTTGGAGTTATTTTCCTGATTTGAGAACATTAAGTATTTTATCTCACTTTATTGGCATATTTCCAATTTTTTTGATAATGTCATTAATATTTATATTCATATTTCACTTTAAATGATACTTGGCCCTTAAGTTACATTTTGCTCAAGGAAACAAATTTATGTGTCAAATTATCCTGATGGTTTCAAATTATAATATTTGGTGCAAAAATCTTTCTAATTATCTTCCTTACCCATTAATTCTCATATTACCTTTAATTATTGCATTTATCTTCTCCCTTATATAAAATTCGGATTTTGTCTTATTCCTCTTATTCTAGGAAGTGCTAGAAAGTTCTAGGACAAAATATTTTATTCTTTTTATTTCTTAGTGTACAATTTGCACATTAGGCCCATTATCCAAATCTAATTGAGGTATTTTTAATAGTCTTTTATACCCAAATTGACTTAGGATCATCACATCCCTATTTATCCATGGATTTGAACAATTAAACCAACTAAAAGACATATTCATCAAAATTAGGGTTTTCAAGCTCATTAGTACATAATCATGCACGAAAACCTAAATTAAGCCAATTATATATAAAAAGATCATCTTTTTAGATCCGATTTTCTCTTTTATTAACAATAGGTTAATATCAGCTTGAATTATCCAAATAATGTCATTAAGACCATCTACCATCAAATCTAAGGGTTTTCCCCTTAATTTAAAACACTAAAGATGATAACTTTACGTACTTTTCCAATTTCAAGCATATGAACTTTAAATTAGACTAATCATGTGCAAAGTTATTCATAATGTACCTTTTTACATTTAACAGGTTAACATCAACTCTAATGATCCATTAAACCCTATTAAACACATTAATCATATCAAAATAGGGTTTCTTAATCTTTAATCCATTAAAGATGTTGATTTACACTAATTTTCGCATAGCAAGAGGAATTAGCTTCTAAACATATTTTTATTGAATTCCCCTAATTTTTTTGAGCAATTTGATATATAGTTTCACTATATTCTGAGTTACTAATAAAGAGATATGATTTTTATAAAATCAACTTACCCGGACCAATCAAGAACTGCCATGTCATCGTTTCCATGCAAAGTGGCTCCTTTTTTTTTAAAACATAACCTATTTACGAAAACGCCCCCGCGTAAGTCGATCAGCTCTACAACCCGTGAAGGGTATTTTCGTCCAACGTGTTCTGATTGTCTTCAACCCCGTGACAGGGGGCCGCGGCCGCCCTAGATGCTACCTGTGCGGCTCCACGTCCCTCTCCTGGACACCATTGACCTCCGAAGATGGTCCCTCGACCTCCGCCGGACCTCCCCGCACATCAGGGTGTCGTCAGCTTGAGTCCAAGGGGAGCAGATCGCACTGGCCGTGTCCGCGTCCGTCTGCAGGTTTTGCAGCCAAGCTGCGATAGTTATGCCTTGGTTCGGGCATGGTGACGTCGGTGGAGCTTCTTCCTGACCTCGTGGAACCTCCGTCAAAGACCGTGGCGAGCCCATGCGTCCCTGCTTCCCCAGGGTTGGACATGCCCTCCTCGACTAGGGTTTGAACAAGGAAGAAGGAGAAGAGATGGATGGCTGCGTGAAACTCCCTCTCAACTCGACCCTGGACTCTACCCCCTTATATAGGGAAGAGAAACGAAGCCATATGATGTCTTATACACGAATAGCCCTTTCTAACAAGGATTAATTTTCCTTCAAGGAGAAGCAATCCTTTTCTCCCTCTTTGTTCTTTGGATTTCTTCAATTATTTTTATAAATAGGAATTTGAAAATCCTTGCCATTATCCTCTTTATTTCTTGCTTTTCAATCCTTAGGCACGAAATTCTATTTCCTTTAATTAAAATTACTTTCTTTTAAACAATACCTCATAATGCAACACACTATCCTCTTATTTTGCATTTTTAGTATTTTCTCTTTCTTTCCTTTTTATTGAGACTCCTTGGATCCCAAGACACTCCATTATTTCGAAATTCTTTTTATTGGATACTTATTTTCCTTCTAGATGCATCTTTATGCATTATTCCACATTATCTTATTTATTTTCCATTAAAATATCTCTTTTTGAGAATTTCTCTTTATTTCTCTTTTATTTTACTCATTGGCATTCCTTTTAATATTAGTAACCTCATGGATACGAAATTTCACCAAGAAATCTCATTTATGCCTCTTTTCACTTATTTTCCACATTTTATCATTATTTTCAATTTATTTCTTAATAAATAAATACTTAATTAATCTTTTCTTTTCTTATTGCTTTCTTTTTGCAACCTTGGACTCCTTGGTACCCAAGGAACCCAAAAGGCACGAAATCCCTCTTTGGATTTGCCTTCTAGAGGTTTCCACATCACTCTTTTCTCAAAAATCCAATTATTCATTTATTAATTGAATTTTCTTGTTATTTGGGCCCAATAGCCAATGAAGCCCACAACACAGACATCAAGGCTATTGTAAACAAAATCCATTTATTTGAAGCAAATTATATCATTATTTGTTTAAATATCTTTAATATGAGAAATTACATTTCTCACCGAATGAACCCAAAATTTAGGGTTGTAACATCCTTCCCTCTTATAGAAATTTTGTCCTCAAAATTCAAGCAAGTAAACAAACAATTCAGGATAAGACTTTTCCATGTCCATCATTGGCCCCTATGTGGCTTTACCGTACTCATGGCGCTTCTATAGAACCTTTATCATCACATATTCTTTTCTCTGAGTTCTTTCATCCCGGGGTCTATAAACTGCACAGGTGACTCAGGTCATTTCAGCCTCCCTTGGGGCTCACTAGGTTTATTGCTTAGCACCTGGTCGGGGTACCTCACATAGTTCTCTAAATTGGACACATGGAACTCTTCACACATTACTTTATCCCGAGGGGTAAGGTCAATTTTAACCTTCTCAACCAAACCATATCAAAAGAACCCATGTATCGGGGACTCAGCTCTCTTAGCTATAACTTAGAGGGGTCGGATTTTCACATATTCTTCCACAGTAACTTGTAGGTCAGTCTACTTTGCATCTGCTCACGACTCTCATCGTCTCAAGGCTCCTTTCAGCCCTTGCACAATCAAAGTGACTTCATCTACACGCACTGTGGTCCCTTTTCTAACCATCATGTACTCCTTTTCTAACCATCATGTGGTCCTTTTCTAACCATCATGTGGCCCTTTTCTAGCCATCATGTGGTCCTTTCACCAACATCACCTTACTGAAGTGGTGACCATCTCAACCTCTCTTACAGAGCTTCCTATAAAACCCGATTCTGGCTATGGTGGTCATTGTCACATCTTTCATAGGACAAGAACTGTCTCTAGATATCACCCTGAACGAGCACACATGCCCTCATCAGACCCTTTGGTCTGGGTTATACTAACCATTAGTTAGGGGTGATAAACTATACTATCATCGAGTTCTTCATGTACCTACTTTCACGTTATGGAAGTGAACCTTTAAGTCATACTCATGAACTTTTGAACTCGCATCATGGTGTAGTTGGACCATCTCTCTCATGGATAGTTCAACCCGATCTGTCCCTTGACAGAACTCTTTCTTTCTTATGCCATCTAGGTAAGGCGATCTACCATAACCCATATTGCACCCCGACCTTCCTTGGTCTAGGGGAGACCTATCACAACATCCATAGTGATGAACTCCCATTCCCTCTCAGGGACTCTTTTGTCCTCTATTTCGATACACTGGGTTATTCAGGTTCGTCCTTTACCTCCTGGCTTGCATGGCCATAAACCACATGCAACTTCATCTTAAGCATCCAAAGTGCTATTGCCATTTACCACGGTGTATGGTGATCTTCAATCATGATTTCCTGTATGTCATGATTCCTCAAGATTGATTTCTCCGAAACCCCAAACCACTCTAGTCGGGGTTTCATCACCTTCTTTTCCAAAGAAATACATCTGAGGTTCTACCACCATCCTTTCATCGCATCGAGGACTAGACTAGCTAACCAAACAACCTTTAACCTTTCATCGTATCTTGTTACATCTGAGTGTTATCCAAATACCTCTCCTTTCCAAACTCAGGGTTAGCCAAACAACCTCTTCCAGTGTCTAGTCAAACAAGTCAGATGTATCTCAACCAGAGCATCCATTACCACTTCACATCCTTAGGTATTAGGTAACATTGAAGGCATACACTTCCATGTATTCCACTTATCATCTCATCTCAAACTCTAAGTCTAGATTCATTGAGAACACTTTCTGATTTCATCATCATGGTGATCAAAACTCAACCTGGTATAACTTGTAAGTTCTACATAGCTCATGATAAAAACTTCTTCATAAGGTGACTACTTCATTCCTCTTAGTGTTTGCAAACCATCCATGTATCATTCACTTTACTAGGGTAGGTTATCTTCTCTATCCCCATTTCTCGTGGCAACGTTCTGACCTACATCATCTCTTATCCTTGGTGTGTGGCATGCGTAATGTCCTATCTCTCACCCCCATAACAAGAGGAAATAAGCATTTGGCCTGCAGTCCAAATATAGAGTTGTTCCTGTTCTAAGAGTAGAGATGGTACATCCCACCTTGCCAGTACACCTTTAAATCTAAGTTGCAATGTGCCCCATATGTCTCTACATCACAGACATCATGATATCAAACTAGTCTTGAATCTACTGAGGTTTATATCCTTGGTCAACTCCTCTAGGTCTATAGGGTGCCGACTCTTTTGGGGTCATCCCTCTTCCCTCATGCATCAAGAGAGTGCCCTACTCATCTGCCCTTTGGGTCCCACGAGTTCATGAAGGTGATCAATCTCCTAACCCATGGCCCTCAGACAATGATAGCTGTTACCTCCCGACCCTATGGTCATGTGCAACTAGGGAATTAGGCAACTCCTACTTCCATCGGTCTTATCCCTACCTGACCCTAGGATAGACTTAGGATTCACCATTATTGTACATGTTCACTTAGAACCTTACCCAAGTCTTCATCATCTCTCTTTCTGCATTCATGGGTTGGCTCCCATCCTTTCATAGGGATCATGGCAACCTACCTACCTTGGTAAAGCCCCGTACTGGTTACCTCCATGGTAACACATTCATATGCAATTAGAGATGGATATCTATGGGTCTACAGGTTCATTCTATGTACTTTTCACTTAGTTTCTCAAGGTCCTGTGAGACCTCTTCAGGTTACCTTAAACCAACAAAATTGATATACACCCTACCAAAGGGGTCCCTCTCCCAGGATGGGAGGAAAACTATCTCTTGACAACAAGGTCACAAAAGCTCTTAGGTCTAGGGTTTACATCCACACGAGCCTACTTAACCCTAGCAAGCTATTAAGGCACCGCAGATCACCCACCGAACCATGCTAGGTCATACTTGTCCTCTTTCCTCAAAGTTGGATCAAAATCATACTTTTCTTTATCATCAACCTAGCTGTGAGGGGTTCATCAAACACACCTTAAACTTAAGAGGCTTCCCTTTCCTCTATACAGGAGGAGTACCATGCTCGCTTCTATAGGAACTCAACCTCTCATCATGAGCATTAGGTACACCACTTCCCCTCTTAGGCCTAGGAACCCTAGGTTCACTTGTAGGTGTCCAACTGCATGATCTATCTCTTAACTATGAACCAAGCATGCAAAAGGCATGACATGCACTTCTTGTCATCATTCAACTCGAGCAACACTTAGGGTTGGGTCCTCCTTAAGGACAACCAACAAGGTACAAGGCCTCATAACCTGTTTACTAAACCTTTCTAGGCCTAAGGAACTCTTCTTCCTACCTCAGAAGGTAAACACCTATACTGTAGGCACATAGGCACCAGATGCTTCATCTTCACTCTCTAGGGTTTGGTCCCTCTAAAGGAAACCAAGATATCATCAACTTTTAGGGATCGATCATGAGGCAACCACTGTCATCCATTGTTCAGGGTTTTAGGCTTGCAACCTTCTTGCTGGGTTTCCTTCTCTCTCTAGAGCTAACCCTACATCCAACCTCACCATTAGAGGTCCTCTCTTCCTGAAGGATCAACCTCAAGAGCATGCCCTACATGGGTGAAGCCTAGGTTTGGACTTATGTTTGCTCAAGATCATCCATAACCCTTTATGCTCCATCATGATTCCTTATCCAGGGTTTCATCCTACTGTCACCACTATGCCGTGCCCTAGGTTCCAGCTATGCCCTACTTGTACAAGCCCATAGGGTTTCTATGGTCCTGCATTAACATCATCATCTAAGGAGATATCCTTTACCCTAACATGCACGACCCTTCCCAGGGTTGGGTTGCCAAAGGTGCTAGGTCACCCATGGATTAGATGGAATCCCAAAGGCATGTCCTTTCAAACACCTGGTCCAACTCATCTCTCTCTAACCTTCACTTAGGGTTATGGTTAACATCATCCTCAGAGGATGTGCCAGGTCTCTACTTGTAATGGAGATCTCCATCTCCAAAACTAACTTATCCTCCTGACAAGAAGGTCTAGCCTCAAGTCTCTTCTGAGGACATGACAACTTATGTCATACGACCTAAGCATGTATCTATTATTTATTTTGCGCTTCATCTATTAGGCTTATGTCCATGACATCTTATTTACATGCCTTTCATTAATTTGGTAGAGGATTCCTTAAACCTTATTAACCTTACACATACCTCAAGAGGGTGAGGAGAAGAAAGAAAATCCTAATCCTTTAGGACCTTATCAGAATTTTGTGACGAGAAGGGATGAATAAGATGAGAAGTCCTAAAGGTATCTTATTTCGATTCATACCCTAAGACTACGGCCAGGAAGTCACAAGGATCCGGGAGTCCTCGTATTCCGACTAGCGGCGCGGAGGAAAATATTGCCAACCCCCAGTCGTGATCCTTTTCTAGATACCTCAGTCTTTCGGATAATCCTCTAATAACTCCCTTGGGTTCTATGGAGTTTGTAAAATTTAATAATTATTAATGGTTAAATGAGGAACCTGGCTCTGATACCAAATGTTACGACCCCACCTCCCGATAACCCCCAATTAAGGGAGTCCAAGAGGTCGAAACCGCACCCATAACTTCCGGATCAAAGGTTAAGCACTTAACCAAGAATAATTATCAAATTTTAACAGACTATACTGAAAAGCTGTAAGAAAATAAAATTTTGCATACCTTTTTGAAAACTCGAATCTCTAACTTCTATCCACATGAGGATTCTACTCTAACTAATTCTCCTTGTATTTTACTTCATGTATTTCACAATATGACAATTTACTGTTTGTCCTTTTGGCTTGTACCTAAAACGCCGACAAACAAAACATCAGTCAGCCGAAGCTGGTATGTGGGGGAAACAATAATCATGTAAATACATTAACAATGTAATCATTCAATTAATCATTTAACAACCAAGATTACATTTTGGATATAACTCCGCGATCCGAGATGTACCCTATCCTCTATGTTATCCCCATTAAACCCCTCATGATCCACCTATAAGTGAACCAATTTCTAGGGTTGAGTCACATGGCACTACTCGTAAGTAGCCCACTCCTTAACTCATGGCAGGCTAATGAGTCTCATGGCACTACACGTAGGTAGCCCAATTTATAACTCTAGGTAACCTAGACCTTGCTCTAGGATTACCCCTTTTTTTCTTAGCCTTTTCAAAGCAATAGAGGTGGACCCGGATCTAGTCAGTTATATATGCACATTTATAGTGATAATCATAGTCACTTTATAGTTGCATGAATTAAATAAACATCCAACAGTTATTTCAATCAACCGATCAAACCTTCGGGAATCGCCGTGAAACTAGAGCGATTATTCATAAGCGTAACCACATACCTAGTTTGATGAGTCATGCAGATTATTTAACACATACTTCATGTATATACAATCAAGCCAATCAACAGATCCAAGCAAGTAATCACATAATTCCTGAAAAGAATATATCCTCTATTTATTACACACTTTATCAAGAATCTACTTTATTGACTTGGATTCTATTTCTAGGGTTTCTAATCTGCATTAAGGTTTCATTAATATTCATTAGGGTTTCTTAGATCAATTTCTCAAACTTAATCCCTTTTAGGTTAACAAACCCTAAAATATCCTTTTCCATTTATATGAACCTTAATTGTTCAACTATCCATTTTAATAGTCTTTTATACCGAAATTGACTTAGGATCATCACATCCCTATTTATCCATGGATTTGAACAATTAAACAAATTAAAAGACATATTCATCAAAATTAGGGTTTTCAAGCTCATTATTGCATAATCATGCACGAAACCCTAAATTAAGCCAATTATATAAAAAAAGATCATCTTTTTAGATCTGATTTTCTCTTTTATTAAAAACAGGTTAATATCAGCTTGAATTATCCAAATAATGTCATTAAGACCATCTACCATCAAATCTAAGGGTTTTCCCCTTATTTTAAAACACTAAAGATGATAACTTTATGTACTTTTCCAATTTCAAGCATATAAACTCTAAATTAGACTAATCATGTGCAAAGTTCTTCATAATGTACGTTTTTACATTTAACAGGTTAACATCAACTCTAATGATCCATTAAACCCTATTAAACACATTAATCATATCAAAATAGGGTTTCTTAATCTTTAATCCATTAAAGATGATGATTTACACTACTTTTCACATAGCAAGAAGAATTAGCTTCTAAACATATTTTTATTGAATTACCCTAATTTTTCTGAGCAATTTGATATATAGTTTCACTATATTCCGAGTTACTAATAAAGAGATATGATTTTTATAAAATCAACTTACCCAGACCAATCAGGAACTGCCATGTCATCATTTCCATGCAAAGCGGCTCCTTTTTTTGAAAACATAACCTATTTACAAAAATGCCCCCGCGTAAGTCGATCAGCTCTACAACCCGTAAAGGGTATTTTCGTCCAACGTGTTCTGATCGTCTTCAACCCAGCGACAGGGCGCCGCGGCCGCCCTAGCTGCTACCTGCGCGGCTCCACATCCCTCTCCTGAACACCATTGACTTCCGGAGATGGTCCCTCGACCTCCGCCGGACCTCCCCGCACATCAGGGTATCGTCGGCTTGAGTCCAAGGGGAGCAGATTGCGCTAGCTGTGTCCGCGTCCATCTACAGGTTTTGCAGCCAAGTTGCGATAGTTATGCCTTGGTTCGGGCATGGTGACGTCGGTGGAGCTTCTTCCTGACCTCGTGGAACCTCCCTCAAAGACCGTGGCGACCCCACGCGTCCCTACTGCCCCAGGGTTGGACATGCCCTCCTCGACTAGGGTTTGAACAAGGAAGAAGGAGAAGAGATGGATGGCTGCGTGAAACTCCCTCTCAACTCAACCCTGGACTCTACCCCATTATATAGGGAAGAGAAACGAAGCCATATGATGTCTTATACACGACTCAAAGAGCCCCTTTCTAACAAGGATTAATTTTCCTTCAAGGAGAAGCAATCCTTTTCTCCCTCTTTGTTCTTTGGATTTCCTCAATTATTTTTATAAATAGGAATTCAAAAATCCTTGCCATTATCCTCTTTATTTCTTGCTTTTCAATCCTTAGGCACGAAATTCTATTTCCTTTAATTAAAATTACTTTCTTTTTAACAATACCTCATAATGCAACCCATTATCCTCTTATTTTGCATTTTTAGTATTTTCTCTTTCGTTCCTCTTTATTGGGACTCCTTGGATCCCAGGACACTCCATTATTTCGAAATTCTTTTTATTGGATACTTATTTTTCTTCTAGATGCATCTTTATGCATTATTCCACATTATCTTGTTTATTTCCCATTAAAATATCTCTTTTTGAGAATTTCTCTTTATTTCTCTTTTATTTTCCTCATTGGCATTCCTTTTAATATTAGTAACCTCATGGATAGAACATTTCACCAAGAAATCTCATTTATGCCTCTTTTCACTTATTTTCCACATTTTATAATTATTTTCCAAATTATTTCCTAATAAAGAAATACTTAATTAATCTTTTCTTTTCTTTTTGCAACCTTGGACTCCTTGGTACCCAAGGAACCCAAAAGGCACGAAATCCCTCTTTGGATTTGCCTTCTAGAGGTTTCCACATCATTCTTTTCTCCAAAATCCAATTATTCATTTATTAATTGAATTTTCTTGTTATTTGGGCCCAATAGCCAATAAAGCCCACAACACAGACATCAAGGATATTGTAAACAAAACCCATTTATTTGAAGCACATTATATCATTATTTGTTCAAATATCTTTAATATGAGAAATTACATTTCTCACCGAATGAACCCAACATTTGGGGTTGTAACATATATATAGAGGGGTACTGGTGGATTCCTAGATAGAACAACTCAGAACATTAGTTTCTCTGTAAAGTTGTTGTCCTGTCTGGTTGTGGTAACCGAGAGAGCCCAAGAAAGTTCTACCTATCCAGGGACGAATAATGAGGGAAAGACAACTGCAAAAGAGCAACTGATTATGGGAGAGTGTGTTAGTGACTAGTACACCGATAGGAGGGGATGACTCCTTCTAGTGTCCTATAGGACAGGATGATTAGAGTTATTGGTTGTCTGTGTAGACTATCTATAGAGGCGGGAGGTTTCTTACGCTCTGGAGGATGACTGTCAACTGCAGTCCAGGTCAGGACCAGGAGCTGCACAGATGCCATTGAAGACTAGGTAGTTGAAGACCGCACTAGCTGTGAGGCATTGTCATTGAGCAATCCTTAGGACCAGGTATAACTCACCAAAACCATCCTTCCTAATTCATACTTGTTGTTTTGATCCATGGTTATGGTTTTATGGTGAGAGAAATTTTTTTGTTTCCTCTATCTTCTCCCTCATCTAAAACCCAACAATGGTATTAGAGCCATGTCAACATACTATGTTTTAGGATAATTGATATGATCGATTTTTGGTGTTACCACCTTTTATTTATTGCATACGATGTGAATATTTAACTAGCTAAATGTGAATATCTGACTAATACCACTTGATTTAAAGCTAAATATATACATATATGATATGGTATATATATGCAAATGATATGTGTCGCTCAAAATAGTTTTGATGGTGGATGTGTAAGTGTGGTTATAGCCTATAAAACCATATGTGTGCTTGGCTGATTGTGGTTGTTTGCTCTTAGTCTGTGCACCGAGCCCTCTTCTTCTTTTCCTGATGTAACTCGAGATGACTTGAGATTCTCTTCTACCTTTGCTCCCCTCGAATGTAACTCGGAGTTTCCTAATGAGATATGTAAAAGTAGGATAGTTTATTTCATGTTACATTGAAGACTGGCGGGCTCCCAGATGAGCAGTTGGAGGTGCGATACGAACGGCTGGAGGTGCCAACTGATTGGCAGGTGGATCGAGATGACCGACTGATGGTGCAACTGGAGACTTGACGAGGAGCAGACAACCTAACAAATGGACCGTCTAGAGGAGGCAGACAATCGGTTGGAGACAACCAACTGACCGGCTAGGAGGTAAGCCGATCAGTCATGTGACGAGCTGATCAAACTCAGAACGATCTAAGCATAAGATCTTCATCAACAACAGATTGCATGTGATGTACACCTAGATGACCATAATTCCTTATGGCTCATGGAATTACAATAGGATGGCCATAATCATCACTTTATCATAATTGCATGTTTTTATTATGGGATATAGAATGTATATGACACATACTATATATGTGGTGGTTCGATACATATATGCATAAATAAGCATATTAAAACCCCTCAATATAATATTAAGTCTTAGATGCTTTCCATAAGTAGAACACATGAAAAGCTTGATCGACAAGCGTAGGCATCCCAATATAATATTAAGTCTTAGATGCTTTCCATAAGTAGAACACATGAAAAGCTTGATCGACAAGCGTAGGCATCCCAAGGGTGGTGTGTTGTTTATCTCGTGGAAGTGTGATGGTAGTTGTGTGGGCCTGCCAAGCGGGGTGCACTTCTATCGTGTTGGCTTTTAGGTAATGGGATTAAGCACTTAGAGGCATGGAGATTTTCATGGCAAAGAGTTGCGCATGTCATCTATCCAAGAGTTGCATATGATGCAATTGGTAAGTGTTACCTACCTTAATAATTGATTATGAACATTGGCATTGGCCAGGTAATAATTCAATTTTTTTGGATCTTAGCTCACTAGAAGGTTGTACACTACAATCTTCTGAATTGATAGTGAGGGCTATCAATTTGAACAAAATAGTGGGAGCAAAAATTAATTAAAGGCCTAATTATATCATCAAAATTTTCAAACCAATCAAATTAAGTCAAAAAGAGTTTTATACTAAAATTCCATATTTCCTTTTGTAGAACAAATGGATTTCAACAATAATCACTTTCATTGCGATTGGTCCTTGAGTGGAGAAGTTGAATGGGACTAATTTCCACTATTGGTTTAGGACATTGCGAATTGTTCTCACTCAAGAGTGAAAGCTCTATGTCCTAGATACACCAGTGCCGGAGGATCTCACTCCCACCACACCAAAGTTTGAAAGGGATGCTTATTGGGAAGCATATCAAGGATGCCAATGATGTGGAGTGCTTGATGTTGTGTTCTCTGAACTATGAGTTGCAGAGACAACATGAGAGATATGATTTCTCCAAACTACTATCCTAGTATGTCATGATAAAAGGAGATCTAGTAGGTCCTCACACACTCAATGAGGTTGGGTATGTGGAGAACCAGACTAGACTGGGATTCCCTCTGAACCAAGAGTTGGCTACTGATGTGATATTGCACTCATTTCTAGAATTTTACAGTCAGTTTGTGATGAACTACAAGATGAACAACTTTGACAAGTTGTTGATAGAGTTGTTGGGCATGTTGAGGACAACCGAGGCACAAATGAAGAAAGACAAACTCAAATCTGTGATATTGATCAACATAAAGAAGGGTAAGTCTAAAGGTAAGGGAAAGGGCATAACAAAGAAGGGTCATGATGCTAGCCAATAGCCCAAGTCATCTTCAACTCTCAAGGCCAAGGAGGGGTGAACAAGGGAGGCAAATGTCAACATTGTCAAGAGCAAGGACATTGGAGGAGAAATTTCCCTATCTATCTGGATGAACAAAAGAAGAAGGAGGGGATGGAAATCTCCACCTCAGGTATCATGAAATAATCTTGAAATACTTCTTTATTTGAGGTATATGATACCATGATATAGATCTCACATATATGATATGTAGGATCTAAAAAGAAGTGATGACCTTTATGAAAGTACCAAGAAGGAGCACTCATCATTGGACCAAGTGTTGGTGCCACAGGAGTACCTTTAAGTTTATTTCAGCCCAAAGGGCATGTAATAGAGTTGAGAACTGCTATTTCATTTGCCAATAAATAGAAACACTTTATTTATGCATCTTGTATTGAAAAGGATGTCTATCAATAAAGTTGATGTTTCAATTTCAAAGACATGATGTTTTGTGGAAATTCCTTATTTATCTTGTGGTACTTGGTATACATAAGATAAAATGATACCTAAAAGTTATTGATGACTCTCTCTCTCTAGGGATTGCTCTCCCTTCTTACTAGGAACACCTCGGCAGCTGCCGCTGGGGGGAGGGAGCGTCTCCCCTGGCGTCTTCATCCCCTTGGCTCTTCAGGTCTCGGTGTGTTTTTGTTTGGGAAGAGAGAGGGAGCAGTCGAAGGGCGTCGACTCAGTGGTGTGGTTTGGTGAGGGATCGTGCAGCGCCGTGAGAATTAGATCTTAGCCAGAGGTTGGGCATGTCGACCCGGTCGAGTCCTTTTCATTCAAGTGTGACGGTTGGGAGAGAGCCCTTCTCAACCAGATCTACCTTCCTCATCGCCACCCTATCTCGCCGGTGATGGAAGGGTCCGCTCCTTTCCTTCACTAGCACCTCCCGACCCCGCTCCCGAGTGAATCCATGGTCTCCTGGAGGATGATGGGTTCCTGACCCAACCCTATTTTCTATGTGGTGCTATTGGTGGCGGATGGGTCCTTCGATGGCAGATCGCTGGCATATCACCGACCGTTCTACAAGGTTCACGACATTGATGGAGCACCCTCTGGTGTGTGGGTTTTCTTCTTCCCACTCTGGTGGTCTTCCCCTATGTGTGTCCCTCTACAGGCGATAGGTTGGTTTGCTTGGCATCCTGTTGCAGGATGGTCTAGCTGCCTGGTCCCTGGCGCCTTCAAGCTCCGGGTGCACACCAGGTGTTCGACGACAGTCCGGCCTCGGTTGATGCCAGACTTTTCAGAAGGACACCTTCAAGGTGTTTGATGTAAAGCCTCGGTTGATGAAATGTTGCTGTGCAAACATCAATCCTCCAGTGGTTGGGCGTGCCTCACTGTGGCGGCGTGTAACCGTGGTCTGGTCACCCTCAAGCTACCGTGTCATCATCCCCGGTGTTGAAAGTAGCCTCGCAGTTGCTGTGGTCCTCCACGTGTGGGCACAGTTTGACTCTGGCGGCAGGGCCCTGCTGCTCCGTTGCTGGATGTAGGAACTGTTGGTATGTATGCCCTGAGAGCCAATCATGGGATGATTGGTGGGATACATTAAGATTGATTTGATAAACATCGAAGGTAAGCTTCCAATTCTTTCTGGTTCAGTCATATGAGATAGTGATAGAACAAATTGAATGTCTAGAGAATGACAGTACTCAATGACGTATGCCTTCAGGTTCATGACCTGAACGATGAGATCATACGGATGCTAAGAGTTTGTACATTCTTGTTATGTCCCTAGTCGGATGTCATTGTGGAAGGTAGATAGACAACAATGACACACAAGACTAGATTGTGGTGTTGGTTGATGACAGAATCTCATTAGTCATGATATAGAGATATCAAACCAAACACATAGGTACTTGTTAGAGAACAAGGTACCGGACAGACCCACCGTGAGTTTGACACATGGAACCATGAGATGGTAGTCACAGTCAGTACTCACAGTGATGGTGGTGAGTGTGATTCTTTGACTTGAAATCACTACACTCAACACATGTCGTTGGGCACACTTTGACATCATCAAACGCAGTCCTAAAACATGGGTTGTTATAAAGGTGATGATTGGGTGGCTTTGACACATGGGGCTTTTGAGGGGTGAGTGATAGATATGGGATTTGTCCCTCCTGAGGGAGTTTGATATCCAAGGCCACTTGATGAGTAGGATTGAGATAGGCATGCGCACGCATGTGTGAATCAATATGTGATATTGATGTCATACATATCTTGTTCAATCTGCTCTGAGATCAAGAAAGTGAATGAACGTTGACAGGATGACTGTTCCATGCCTTGAGTGCATTCGTTATATCAGTGACAAAGGAATTATACATTCACTGTAACACCATTCACGGATTGTAGGATGAAAGTTGTTCTCCAACTTTCTACTTTCACTTGGGTAGCACTGATGTGTGACTAGGCACCGCTCTTTGCTTGTGAAGTCATAAGTGTTATGGACTTTCACTGCCAACGTGAAATGGACCTGCAGGGTCACACACATAGGATTTAACCTGGAAGAGGAGTTTTGTCCACAAGCAATGTTTAGATTGATTACTAAAGGAGTTTAGTAGTTCAATTAAACACTCAATCAGTCGATAGCTCAATATCATATGGTTCAAGGTGTTGGACGCATTGATTGGAGTATCGGATTGATTGAAATCGCAATTGACTGATTTTGCCCAACCTGTGCTCCCAACCGGTCGGCTCATGTGATGAACCGGTCGGCTGAGGTACTGAACCGGTCGGCTGGATTGTCCAGGCCGATCGGCTCATGCCCAGGTTGAAACGACCAGTTCAAGGGTTGAACCGATCGGCTCAACTGGTGCAACCGACCAGTTGGGAAAGTCATGTCGGCAAGAATTTTCCTTTGGTTTCAAATTGCCCAATTCGATTGGGAATAACATTGGTATACGATACCAATTGAGAACGAAATAGGGAAAGTCTTTTTGAGCCGGATTAGGACCATGAACCGATCGGTTCAGGGCACCAACCGATCGGTTGGAGTGCCCCAAACGATCGGCTCAGGTCCAACCGATCGGCTCAATAGCCGAACCGATCGGTTCAGTTCTGAACCGATCGTTTCAATTTGCGAACCGGTTGCTTTTTGTGAAAAAATCTCGAACCCTTCTACTCCGGCTTTAGTCCCGTATTGCCGGGCACAGAGAACCCTTTCCCATGACCCGCCTATATATATAGGGGTATTGGGGGCTTCTCAAAGAACAACTCAATGCAAGCCGGTTGCTTTGTGAAGTTGTCGTTCTCTCTGGTTTCGGTAACCGTGAGAGATCCCGAGCAAGTGCTTCCCGCAAAAGGGAGGTGCAGCAAGGGAAGGACAAGTACAGTTGCAACTGGCAGCAGGAGAGTGTGTTGGCGACTAGTACGTCAACAGGAGGGTGCGACTCCTTCCACTTCCTTGTGGGACAAGGAGAGTGGAGTTCCAGGTGGTCCGTGTGGACTACTACAGAGGCGGGAGGACACTGCCGCTCAGGAGGACAACTGTCATCCGACAGTCCGGTAGGAGGAGGAGTCGTCAGTCCCGGTTCAACCAGGAGCTGCACAGACACCGTCCAAGACCGGAGTTGAAGACCGCGCATTGCGCGAGGTATTGTCGCCGAGAAAGCCTCGGGACAAGGTATGATTCCACAAACCATCCTTTCCTATTATATAGACGTTTACGCGTTTCCTCGGTATGGGTTGGGGGAGAAAATTTTTGTTTCCGCTGCCTTCTCTGTCTCCCCTAAAAACCCAACAGTGGTATCAGAGCCAGGTCAACTGCTCTATATTTTAGGAATATCGATATGATTGATTTTGGTTTGTCGCCTTTATTTATTGCATGCGATGCGAATAATATCGGCTTTATGCATGTCCAATCCTAAATCCACAAATCCCTAATTACATATATGATATGTATTATTAATGCACTCGATACACGTCGCCCTTAAACGAGTTTTGTGGTGGATGTGTGTAGCGTGATTATGGCCTATAAACCCCTATCTGTGTGTGGTTGTTTGTGGTTGCTTGCATCTCGGTCTGCGCACCGATCTTCCCTCTCTTATTCCTGATGTAACTCGAAATAAATTCGAGATTCTTTCCTACCTTTGCTCCCCCCGAATGTAACTCGGGGTTTCCCTTTTTGAAGCAATGTAATAATAGGATAGATTTTTATTTCCTGTTATGTCAAAGACCGGCGGACATCAAGACGATAGCTGAAACGATCGGTTCAAGGAGTGAACCGATCGGTTGACATTCCAGACGGTCGGTTCATGGAGTGAACTGATCAGTTGATGACCGGTTCGAGGAGCGAGACGAGCGGGTGGCGGACATGACGAGATGCACGACGACTAGGCGAACCGATCGGTTGGAGGAGCCAACCGATCGGCTGGTGGCACCCAGACGACCGGCTGGAGAGTACAGATCATTCATGTGATGAGTTGATCAACTCGGATGGCAAGGCACAGATGTTCATCTTGTACATGTTGCATGTGATGTAGACCTAGATGACCGTGATTCCTCTTGGCTCGAGGAATCACATTAGGATGGCCATAATCATCGCTTTTTATCGTTTGTGCATATTTTCTGTGGGATATAGCATGTATATGATACGTACTATGTATTGTGGTGATTGGATATGTATATGTATATAAAAACCAAATCCCTCATTAAAATATTAAGTCTTATATGCCTTCCATTAGTGGCACACATGAAAAGCTCGATCGACCAAGCGTAGGTTACGCCAAAGTGTGGTGCGCCGTCTATCTTGTGGAAGTGTGAAGGGTAGACATGTAGGTTCTGCCAAAGCAGGGTGCATGTTCTACCGTGTCGGCTTTTAGGTTAGACTTAACTGGTGATTCTTAGAGCGTCTAGGCCCAGAGGCAAGGAATGTTCATGGCAAGGAGTTGTGCATGTTCATTCAACAAGAGTTGCATATGATGCAATTGGCAAAAGTTGCCTACCTGAGAGATCTAAGTTTTGGGCGATCAGCCAAAGCTGACTCATGACTTAGAGGATTTTAGGATCTTGCCTACTAGAAGGTTGTACGCTGCAATCTTCCGAATTGATGGTGAGGGCTATCAATTTGAAGTAAAATAGTGGGAGCGATAATTAATTAAAGGCCTAATTTTATCATCAACTTTTCAAATCAATCAAACAAGTCAAAAGAGTTTTGGACTAAAATTGCATATATTTCCCTTTTGTTAATATAAATGGTTAATCAACAAATCACTTTATTTGCGATCGGTCTTTGAGACCAACAAATTAAATGGGAATAATTCCACGACGGGTTAGGATGATGATGAGAAGTGTTCTCAATCAAAGAGCGAAAGCTCTAAGTCCTAGTTATACCAGAACCAGATGAACTCGATCCCACCACATCAATGGCTGAAAGTATGCTTATGGAAGCATACTGAGGATGACATTGATGAGGAGTGCTTGATGTTGTGTTCTCTGAACTGTGAGTTGCAGAGACAACATGAGACATATGATGTCTCTAAGACACTGTCCTAGTATGTCATGACAGAAGGAGATCCAGTAAGGGATTCACACACTCAATGTGATTGGGTATGTGGAAAACCTGACTTAGAAGGATTCCCTCTGAGATAAAAGTTTGGCTATTGGTATGATACCGCAAATGTTGCGAGAATCATACAATTCATGATAAGCTACAACATGAACAACTTTGACAAGCGTTGACAAAGGTGTTAGACATGTTGAGGATAGTAATGGCAAAGATGAAGAAAGACAAACCATAATCTTTGATGTGATCAAAGAAAAGGTAAGTTTTAAGGGCAAGGACAAGGGCAAAGCAAAGAAGTGTTCTGATGCTAGCCAACAATCCAAGCCGTCTTCAGCTTCAAGGCACATGGGGAAAGGGTGTATGAGGGATTGCCCTCTATATCTGGAAGAACAAAAGAAGATGAATGAGGGGATGGAGATCTCCACCTAAGGTATCATGAAATGAACCACTTCTTTATCTGAGGTATATGATACCAAGATATGTATATGTCATATATGATATGCAATATCCGCAAAGAAGTGATGGCCTTTGTGAAAGGACCAAGAAAGAAGTACCCATCATTGGAGCAAGTGTTGCGGCCATAGATAAGAGTATCTTTCAGTTTATTTCAGCCTAAAGGGCACGAAATAGAGTTGAGAACTGCTATTTCATATATTGCCAATAGATAGAAACACTTTATTATTGCATATTGTATGACAATGATGGCAATTAATAAAGTTGATGTTTCAATCTTAAAGATATGATCTTTGTGGCAATGCCTTGTTTATCTTGTGATACATGGTATTCATAAGATAAAATGATACCTAAAGTTATTGATAACTCAAACAATCAAATTAGCATTAATCATGAGAAATTCATTTCTAGTTTCCATATGATGGATAAATCTAGACTCTTTTGGTTAGAGAACCATTAAGAGACATGAATATCTTGGACATGATTAATCAATCTTCACTAAAGGTAGTGGGAGAGTGATTATCCTATTAGGTATAATACATGTGATGTATTTACATACCAATTGGAATAAATGCTAATACTTCAAATGGTGTTTAGAGAAATACCAATATGAACATCTTGAAGTGTTTAAGATTGTCATAGATGAAGTACAAATTTGGTAAAATATTAATTCTTGATGAGATCAATGAATGAAATACTTGGACCAAATGTTTGAGATCCTTATGAGTGATTATGATAGTGTATCATAGTGAACTCATGATTAAGGCATGGTGATGTCTAAATCAAGAAGGAATCATACTCTAAGGAGTTAGAGAATGATTATCAAATAACTGAATTCTTCTTAATAAAAGAATACCCCACACTAATAAAGGACATTAAGAATCACAAGGGTTGTGAATTCTTATATTCTTGACAGATACACCTCAAATTATCTATGTGATGAGTTGTTCATATGATGAGTCAACTATCTAGATGAATACGAGGAATCAGATTTTGAGTTATGGTATAAGACCATTACATCCTAAATGATTTCCATGTGAACCATAAGGTATGACCTTGATGGTAGCACTCATTGGATGAAATCCATAAGTGCAAATGAGTCTTAAGTGTTAAGACACATGGATAACATTTTGAGAAGGATGATTCTTGTTGATTGCAACTTAATGACTGAGACATTTGGCATATGCATACTAAAACCACATTCCTATGAGGAATAAAACAAGGATGTGTACGTGACACAACCTATAAGGTTTATGAATCCACTAATGCAAATGAAGTCTATAAGTTACAATGGACTAATCAATGTGATTGATTGAGTACAAGCAACTCAGAATTGGATCTTTACTTTGATGATATAGTCAAAGGGTTTGACTGACATGTCAAAGATAAAGAAGGGATCTGTGATTTAGTGGGAGCGTGTTCACATTCCACATGTTGATGTGAAATGGAAATGTTCTAGAATGGAAATCCAAAAGTGGAAATTATCTTTAAGGAAGATAGAGATGTTTCCTATATGATAGGAATAGAGATCTATAGAGATAGTTCTCGAAAAATCTCTTGACCTGGAAAGAGAAAGCATACATTGGCAATATGTACTGAAGGGTTCAGTATGCATAGATTCAGTGGGAGAAAACTTGTCCAAATTATATGGATATTAGTATCCCAAGGCCAAGTGTCCAATTCTTATGAAGAATGGGAACACTAAGAATAGATATGGATCTATCATGTATGCAATCATCCCATTATCTTGCATGTATTGACATGGCAAGAATAAAATGCATTCATCATCTTGTATGTAGGACATGGCAATATGATGTGCTCATCCTGATAACTCGTATGTAGGACATGACGAGTGGATGTCTGTCTACTTCCAATAAGGGTTATTGGAATACCATAAGAACTTGATAAGTACTTGGGAAGTACTAGTTCTATGGAGATAAGGAAGAGTTTGATGTAAAGAGTTACATTGATGCGAACTTCCGAAAGGACAGAAAATTAATCGCAAAATATACATAGGATGTATAAAAGTGGAAGTTTGTTGATAATTGGAAGTGTTCCTATAAAACCATTTAAAAGGAAATGTCGAGTATCCGTGTGTTAGAGAACATCAGTGGATACTGTATGGATCTATAAGTTCATGAGATGAACTTATAGATATTCCGGTCATTGATGACAAGTCTGGAATCCTTGATCATGCAATGTGGCTAAAGGTTAGCAAAGGAATGCTAGATCGCATATTACGCCAACTCCATCTCATACGTGTGACGTACAACGAAGAGATGAGAGACATGCAATTTATACAGACTTTGGCAAGGTGTTTCCATTACTCACTATGTTCGCACTAGAGCACAGTAACATGTGGGACATGTTTGAAGATCACTATGAATATGATTCAAGGGTGATTGGCTCGCAGTGCAAGTGGGAGTCTGTTGGTATGTATGCCCTGAGAGCCAATCATGGGATGATTGGTGGGATACATTAAGATTGATTTGATAAACATCGAAGGCAAGCTTCCAATTCTTTCTGGTTCAGTCATATGAGATAGTGATAGAACATATTGAATGTCTAGAGAATGACAATACTCAATGACGTATGCCTTCAGGTTCATGACCTGAACGATGAGATCATACAGATGCTAAGAGTTTGTACATTCTTGTTATGTCCCTAGTTGGATGTCATTGTGGAAGGTAGATAGACAACAATGACACACAAGACTAGATTGTGGTGTTGGTTGATGACAGAATCTCATTAGTCATGATATAGAGATATCAAACCAAACACATAGGTACTTGTTAGAGAACAAGGTACCGGACAGACCCACCGTGAGTTTGACACATGGAACCATGAGATGGTAGTCACAGTCAGTACTCACAGTGATGGTGGTGAGTGTGATTCTTTGACCTGAAATCACTACACTCAACACATGTCGTTGGGCACACTTTGACATCATCAAACGCAGTCCTGAAACATGGGTTGTTATAAAGGTGATGATTGGGTGGCTTTGACACATGGGGCTTTTGAGGGGTGAGTGATAGATATGGGATTTGTCCCTCCTGAGGGAGTTTGATATCCAAGGCCACTTGATGAGTAGGATTGAGATAGGCGTGTGCACGCATGTGTGAATCGGTATGTGATATTGATGTCATACATATCTCGTTCAATCTGCTCTGAGATCAAGAAAGTGAATGAACGTTGACAGGATGACTGTTCCATGCCTTGAGTGCATTCGGGATATCAGTGACAAAGGAATTATACATTCACTGTAACACCATTCACGGATTGTAGGATGAAAGTTGTTCTCCAACTTTCTACTTTCACTTGGGTAGCACTGATGTGTGACTAGGCACTGCTCTTTGCTTGTGAAGTCATAAGTGTTATGGACTTTCACTGCCAACGTGAAATGGACCTGCAGGGTCACACACATAGGATTTAACCTGGAAGAGGAGTTTTGTCCACAATCAATGTTTAGATTGATTACTAAAGGAGTTTAGTAGTTCAATTAAACACTCAATCAGTCGATAGCTCAATATCATATGGTTCAAGGTGTTGGACGCATTGATTGGAGTATCGGATTGATTGAAATCGCAATTGACTGATTTTGCCCAACCTGTGCTCCCAACCGGTCGGCTCATGTGATGAACCGGTCGGCTGAGGTGCTGAACCGGTCGGCTGGATTGTCCAGGCCGATCGGCTCATGCCCAGGTTGAAACGACCGGTTCAAGGGTTGAACCGATCGGCTCAACTGGTGCAACCGACCAGTTGGGAAAGTCATGTCGGCAAGAATTTTCCTTTGGTTTCAAATTGCCCAATTCGATTGGGAATAACATTGGTATAAGATACTAATTGAGAACGAAACAGGGAAAGTCTTTTTGAGCCGGATTAGGACCATGAACCGATCGGTTCAGGGCACCAACCGATCGGTTGGAGTGCCCCAAACGATCGGCTCAGGTCCAACCGATCGGCTCAATATCCGAACCGATCGGTTCAGTTGTGAACCGATCGTTTCAAGTTGCGAACCGGTTGCTTTTTGTGAAAAAATCTCGAACCCTTCTACTCCTGCTTTAGTCTCGTATTGCCGGGCACAGAGAACCCTGTCCCATGACCCGCCTATATATAGGGGTATTGGGGGCTTCTCAAAGAACAACTCAATGCATGCCGGTTGCTTTGTGAAGTTGTCGTTCTCTCTGGTTTTGGTAACCGTGAGAGATCCCGAGCAAGTGCTTCCCGCAAAAGGGAGGTGCAGTAAGGGAAGGACAACTGCAGTTGCAACTGGCAGTAGGAGAGTGTGTTGGCGACTAGTACGTCAACAGGAGGGTGTGACTCCTTCCACTTCCTTGTGGGACAAGGAGAGTGGAGTTCCAGGTGGTCCGTGTGAACTACTACAGAGGCGGGAGGACACTTCCGCTCAGGAGGACAACTGTCATCCGACAGTCCGGTAGGAGGAGGAGTCGTCAGTCCCGGTTCGACCAGGAGCTGCACAGACACCGTCCAAGACCGGAGTTGAAGACCGCGCATTGCGCGAGGTATTGTCGCCGAGCAAGCCTCGGGACAAGGTATGATTCCACAAACCATCCTTTCCTATTATATAGACGTTGACGCGTTTCCTTGGTATGGGTTGGGGGAGAAAATTTTTGTTTCCGCTGCCTTCTCTGTCTCCCCTAAAAACCCAACAGGAACACCCCCAAGGTGTTGGCGAGCAGCCTCTTCGCAAGATGTTGGTTGCAGTTTCGATTGCAGGACATCAACAGTTGGTTGTGTGGCTTCAGAGTGAGTTGAATCCTCTGATTTTTTGGCATAGGACCACACCTTGTGGGTGTTTATATTAGACATCTGGTATCGTGCCAATAAGGATAGGATTGTATCCAATCTCTTACGCTCGCAGCTCTCTTTTGGTGGCTTGCGATGGTTCTGTGATCTGAGAAGATCTGATGCTAGCATCACTGTTACAGGTTGGGTTACCAGGTGGTTGTCTTTTTGTAATCTATAGTTACTTTTTGTGGGTGGGCCTATTGCATGTATCTGCAGGTTGTAAATTGCTCTCCTGATAGGTCTGTCTGGTATTTAGTCTTGTTAGTTTTGATGTTCTTCTCAGTGACTGTTATCTTTAGTTGTAGTGTTATACCCCCTACGTGGGGTATTGTCCCTGGTCGAGCTTTTTAGCTCCTTATGATGTAATGGGGTACTATGTGCCTAAAGTTTTTGGTTTTATAGTAACACACTTTTTGACCGACCAAAAAAAAGTTATTGATGACTCACACAATTGATTAACATTACCATGAGAAATTCATCTCTAGTTTCCATGTTGATGGATTAAGCTAGAATCTTTTGGTTATTAACCATTAAGATATATGAATGTCTTGGGCATGATAACAAGTCAATCTTCACTAGATGAAGTGGGAAAATGACTATTCTATTGGGTATAATACATATTGATGTATTTATATACCTATTAGAATAAATGCTAATGCTTCAAATGATTTTTATTGAAATACCAATATGAATATCTTGAAGTGTTTAAGAATATCATAAATGAAGTACAAACTTAGTAAAAGTATTAACTCTTTGACGTGATCAAAGAATGGGATACTTAAACCAAATGTTTGAGTACCTTGTGAGTAATTATGATAGTGTATCATAGAGAACTCATGATGTCTAAATCAAAGAAGGAATCATACTCTAAAGAGTTAGAGCATGATCACCAAACAACTAATCTTCTAGAATTCTTCTAAAAGAACATGCTTAACACTAAATAAAGGAGATTAAGAATCACAAGTGTTGTGGATTCTCAAATTCCTTATATAATAGATACACCTCATTTATCTAGGTGATGAATTGGTCATATGATGAGCCAATAATCTAGATGATGTTGAGGAACCTGGTGCGTCCCCACTAGTGGTGATTTTACACTCCACAAGGTCAGAGCGCATGGGATATGGGATCTTATGCTTTCGAAAATTTATGTTTTCCCTAACTGAGTCGATCACTAAGACTAAAACAGGTCACCCGCAAGCGTACGAGGTACTATTGTAGTATAGGTGATTGGCAAGATAAGGGGTCGAACCACAGAGATAGAGGGAGAACTAGAGTTAGACAGAGTGGGCTATGTTCCTTTTGCAGAGGTTAGGGTTTTAAAATGTTTGGTTGTTTGATTACGCTAATGAGCGAGTAATAAATGCGAGATGGAAACTAAGTTATGGAAGAGCAAGTAAATCAGTAAACTAAGTTAACAAACTAACTAAGCAAGAGCAAGAAGAGCTACATTACTCTAGCAAGGCAATAAGCAATTAAGAACTAAACTAACCACTAGCAAGAGCAAGAGCCTAAGTTAACACTAAAGAGCAAAACTAAGCAATTGACTAAGTTATACTAGAGCAATTGGATTAAACTAGTAATAACAAGCAAACTAAGCAATTAGAGTTTTAAGCAAGGTGATTAAGGTGGGTGGGCTGTTTGGGGAATGTAACTTTGATATTAGTTGGGGGAAGGTCATTAAACATGCATAGTTCTCATTTCATATCTAGATTACCAAACCAAACAATAAGGTCAATGCCATTAGAACAACCCTATACTACTAGTAGAAGACTAGGGTTAGGTGTAATTCTAATGGGATTAGCCAAATCTAGGTTTCTAGGGTAAGTTCTAGTGAGTAATTGAGGGTTGAGGGTAGAGATGGGAGTAGAGATGAGGGTATTTAACCTCATGCTACTAGACACTCTAGCCTTTAGAAGGCCCTAGACAATTACATCAATCTCATTTACACTAGCTACTTAGATCTCACACTCATTTGTAGGAGGAGGGATGTGTATGTAGCAACAAAGGGAGCTAGCCAGAGATCCACTAATTGGACCTAGGAGCCATTCCTAAGATTGACACATACACCCCAATTCCTCCTAGAAACCAAGTGTCATCAAAGACCTCAAAACAAGCAATTCATACAAGAAGCACAAACCACAAGCAATAAGATAGGAAAAAAGATAGAAGCAAGAAGTAATCATCATAGATATGAATTAAGTTCATTACAAGAAATTATCCCCCAACATGGTATCAAAGTTACATTTAAATCCCAAACATCCCACTACAAGGGGCTTAGCTAGACATGATCAAGAAAACAAGAAAAGAAAGGGGTAGAAGAAGTAGGGACTCCATGAAGCTTGATGTAGAAGCCTCCTTCTTCACCTCCAAGCTTGCTATAGACGTCCTCCCTCCTCCAAGGGTGCAGGGGTGCATGAAATGGTAGGGGATTATGGATGAAAACCTAGGGAACTAGGTTTCCATGGTGAATGAGGGTGAAAATGGTGGATGATGAGCCCAAAATGCAAGGGGATTGCACAAAGAGCTCAAGGATGGAGAGTGGATCTTGAAGCAGCTGTAGGGGCGTATAACCTAGTTCTATGGCCGCCACCCATGTATATATAGGTTGTGGTGGAAGAACTAGGGTAAGTAGGGGTAGTTTAGGAAAAGTAGGGTAGGGTTGGTGGACCACCACAGCCATGGTGGTGTGCCATGACCGTGGTGAGGGTGGTGGAGAACGGTTGTGGAGTGGTGAAACGGTCGTGGTGTGAAGGAATTTGGAAAAAAGTCAAGTATGGAGGTAGCCACGGCCGTGGCGAGATGCCACATTCGTGGTGGGTTAGGGGCACCACGGCTGTGTTGGGTAACACAACCATTTTGGAGGAGGAGGAGGTGACCGTGGGGAAGCACCACGGTCATCTTGAGCTTCTTCAGCCATGGTCGTGGCAGGTGGCCACGATCGTGGCGTTCTGGGGGTGACAACCTGTAACTCTGGCCAAATTGGTGCAATAATTCCCACGACCGTGGTGGTTGCCCACGGTCATTTTCTCTTCTTCATACCACGACCGTGCTGATGGCGACGGTCATGGTGTCTTCAATGGCCACAGTTGTGGCAGGTGGCCATGGCCGTGGCATTCTGTGGAAAAACCTTGTTGGAAAGGGTACGTCATTGCTAATAAATGCACGACCGTGGCGTTGTGGCCACGACCGTGGCGAGGATTGCATCACTTTATTACACTTCAATCTTCGTCATTCTCGGATGTCTTTTCTTGGGGATGATTCTTGACCATTGGAGGTAGGTTGAGGGAGACTTTGGGGCCTTCTTTGGGTCCCTCCATGAGTGGGGGAACCCTAGAACTCCTTATTTCTCTCTCTTCCATCTAAGCATGGTTCAAGTACCTGAAAAATAGTGCAAAGAACATCCATAAGCATATTTGCAATGATAACCATATTAGGGAAAAAGACTTGTAATCTAACATGTTTAGATGAAACTTAAGTACAAAATGGCACAGGATGGAGCCCTAAAATAGGGCTACATCAAAACCATATTTTGAGTTATGGTTTAAGGCCATAAGATCCAAAATGACTTCCATGTGAACCATAAGGTATGACCTTAGTGGTAGAACTTTTTGGGATAAAACCCATAAGTGCAATTGGGTCTTAAGAGTTAAGGCTGACATGGATGACATTTAGAGAAAGGATCATGCTTGATGTTGGAAATTGAAAGACTATGAAATTTGGCATATGGATATTAAAACCGCATTCCTAACAGGAACAAGATAAGGCTATGTATGTGACACAACCTAAAAGATTTTATCAATCTGTTAATGGAAATGTAGTCTATAAGTTACAAGAGATTAATCAATATGATTGATTAAATACAAGCAACTCATAATTGGAAGTCTTTATTTTGATTATATAGTCAAAAGGTTTAACTGATATATCAAAATATAGATGGAATCTGTGATTACAAAGATTTAGTGGGAGCGTATTCACATTCCACATGATGATGAGGAATGAAATGTTATAAAATGGAAATTGGTGTGGAAATACCTTCTTTAAGGGAAGACAGAGAAATGTCCTATGTGATAGGAATAAAGATCTATAGATATAGTTCTTGAAAACCTCTTGACCTGGTAAAGAGAGAGCATACATTGGCAATATATACTAAAGGGTTCAATATGCACAGATTCAGTGGAAGAAAACTTGTCCATGTTACATGGAGTTAGTATCTCAAATGCCAAGTGTCCCAAATTCTTTAAAAAAATAGGAACACATAGATAGATATGGATCTATCATGTATGTAATCATCCCATTATCTTGTATGTATTAGACATGACAAGAAAATATGCATTCATCATCTTGTATGTATTGGACATGACAATATGATATGCTCATCTTGTTAACTCGTATGACGAGTGGATGTCTGTCTACTTCCAGTGAGGGTCACTAGAATACCATGAAGAACTTTTTTGGTACTTGTGAAGTACTAGTTCCACGGTAATGAAAGGAAGAGTTTACATTGATGCAAGCTTCTGAAATGATAGAAAATGATCGCAAAATATAAAATATAAAAGTGAATATGAGTAGAGAAATGAAAACGTTGATATTTAAAAGCCATTTAGTTCTAAAAGGGAATGTTGAGTATCCTAGTGTTATGAGAAACAATGGAAACACTAACATTTAAAAGTCATTTAGTTCTAAAAGGGAATGTTGAGTATCCTAGCGTTATGAACAACAGAGGATACATGGATCTAGAAGTTCATAGAGATGAACTTATAGATATTGCAACCATTAATGACAAATAGTAATACTGAGTCAAACAATGGATCTAAGTGTTAGTCAAGGAAGGTTGATAGACAAAAATAATACAGCAAGACTAGAGTGTGTGTTGGTTGATGACAGAGTCTCATTAGTCATGATATGTGATATCAAACCAAGAACATAGATACATGTTAGAGAACAATGTATCAGACAGACCCATCGTGAGAGTGATACATGGAACCATGACATGGTAGTCATAGTTAGCTCTCATAGTGATGGTGGTGATTGTGATTCTTAGACCTGAAATCACTGCACTCATCACATGTCGTTGGGTACACTTTGACAACATTAAATGCGGTCTTGAAATATGGATTGTTATAAAGGTGATGATTGGGTGACTTTGGCACATGGGGTTTTGACTATGAGTGATAGATATGGGATTTGTCCCTCCTGAGGGAGTATGATGTCCATGGACACTTGATAAGTGAGACTGAGAAAGGCATGTGCATGCACGTGTGAGTCAATATGTGATATTGATGGCACACATATCTCAGATAGTCTACTTTGAAACAAGGAACATGAATGAACATTGAAAGGATGATAGCTCCATGCCTTGACTTCATTCAAGATATCAGAGACAAAGAAATTATACATTCACTGGAACACAAATCACAAACTGTAGGATTGAAAGTTGGTCCCTAACTTTCCTTTTCACTTGGGTAGCAGTGATGTGCGACTCGGCACCACTTTTTGCTTGTGATGTCATAAGCTAGTTATGGATATTCACTGCCAATGTGAAATGGGACCTATAGGGTCACACACAAAGGATTTACCTGGAAGAGGAGTTTATCCATGAATGATGTTTGGATTGATTAGTAATGGTGTTTAGTTGCTTAATCAAACATTCAATCAATTGACATGAATCAGAATCATCAAGTTCAAGTGTTGAACTATCTAATTTGAGTGTTGGATTGATTGAGATCTGCATTGACTATGTTCTACACAATCTTGACCACCAACTGACTGGTTCATTGGGTGAACTGATTGGCTCATGGTCAGTGAGACGATTGGTTCACTTGATGAACTGATCGGTTTTACTGGACCAAACAAACAAGGTTGGGTTGTCCCAATTTGTGAGAAAACGTTTTTCGTTTCACTTGTTCAATTCAATTGGGATAAGAATTAATCTTTGCATTAATTAGAAAAAAATAAGGAAAGTCATTTGGAGGCAATTCTGGGAAGCGAACTGACGGGTTCACTAAGTGAACCGACCAGCTCACACTCCCAACTGATCGATTCGTTTGTGAAATGACCGCTTCGGCTGCCATAGTGCAATCAATTCATGGAAATTCTGAACTCTTCTACTCCCACTTTAATCCCGCATAGCCTGGGGCTGAGAACCCTGACCCTAACCCCTCCTTTATATAGAGCAGTATTGGGGGCTTCTTACATAGAACAACTCAGAACATCAGTTTCTCTAGAAAGTTGTTTTCCTCTCTAGTTGTGGTAACCAAGAGAGCCCAAGCAAGTTCTACCTATCTAGGGAGGAACATCGAGGGAAATATAATTGTAGAAGATCAACTGATTGTGGGAGAGTGTGTCAGTGACTAGTACACCGAAAGAAGGGGACGACTCCTTCTAGTGTTTTGTAGGATATGATGACTAGAGTTCCCAGTGGTATGTGTGGACTATCTATAGAGGCAGGAGGTTTCTTCTGCTCAGGAGGACGACTGTCAACTACAGTCCGAGTAAGGACCAGGAGCTGCACAGATACCGTCAAAGACTAGGTGGTTGAAGACCGCACTAGATGTGAGGCATTATCATTGAGCAAGCCTCAGGACCTAGTATGACTTGCCAAAACCATCTTTCCTATTTCATAGTTGTTGATGCGATATGTGGTTATGGTTTTATGGTGAGAGAATTTTTTTTTTTCGATGCCTTCTCCCTCACCTAAAACCCAACAATCGCTCCCAAAGTGACTCATAAATAAGGACCTCTATCAAACACCATTGTTGTTGGGTCTCTATGCAACCACACTATCTCATCTAGATAGATCTGTGCAAGTTTCTTAGCAGTGTATTTTGTGTTAACTGAAAGAAAATGTGTTGACTTTGTCAACCTATCAACAATCACTCAAATGGAATCATGACCTTTGGCTATTCTAGGAAAACGAACTACAAAAACCATTGTCACATGATCTCACTTCCACTGTGGTTTAGGTAATAGTTGTAATGTTCCTGCCGACTTCTGGTGCTCAGCCTTAACTTGCTAACACACTGGACATAGCATAACAAACTCCACTACATCTTTCTTCAAACCAGGTCACCAATACATATGTTTTAGATTATTATACATCTTTGTACTTCTCGAATGCATATCATACATAGATGAGTGAGCTTCTTCTATAATTATCTTCCTTAAGTCATTAACATCAGGTACCATGATTCTGACATGGTAACAAACTATTCCATCTTCAGAATCATGAAAGCCATCCCGCTTCTCACTTCCATATTCTGATCTAATCTACTGCATCACAACATCAACCACTTGTGCATCTTTAATCTTTTGTCTCAATGTAGGTTTTACTTGCATCTGTAGCAAAAATATAGCAAGTAAAGATACTTCTAGCTGTACATACATATGTCATAAGTAAACTAGCATGTCCCCCTTATGAAACACCAAATAATTCAACTATATGCTTTATCTGTGAATGAAGATGAGGACTTTCTTCTTAACGCATCTGCCACCAAATTAGCCTTTCCTGGATGATAATCAATCATGTAATTGTAATCTTTGATTAGTTCCATCCAGTGATGCTGTCTCATGTTTAGTTCTTGCTGTGAAAAGATGTACTTCAGATTCTTATGGTATGTGAAAATCTAACACTTCCTCTCGTACAAGTAATGTCTCCAAATTTTCAAGGCATGAATCGCTACAACCAATTCTAGATTGTGTGTAGGATAATTCACCTCGTGTTTCTTAAGATGTCGAGAGTCAAAAGAAATCACTTGTTTATCCTGCATCAACACACATCCTAAACCGTTCGTTGAAGCATCACAAAAGGTATTGTATCCCTTCCCTTGCGCAGGTAACACTAACATCGTTGTAGTGGTCAACTTTTCCCTCAACAACTGGAAAGAGTGTGACATCTCGATCCCCTAGCCATCTCTAATGACCTTGTAGAGTGGGGAGTCACCCTCGGTAAACCACTCTTAACTTTTCTTTACTTAATCACTTAAATTAACTTAAAGGAAAACCATAAAACTTGAATAACATCGAATTGTAATAAAACTGCAAAAGCAACTTACCATTAACCCTAATAGGAGGAAAACCAAACTTACATATCATATTACATTTTCATACAGAATATAAAACACAGCAGATGACTGAATACTAAACTACATATTACACCACATTCTCTCTCTAACACACCACATGCCCAAAGACCGAGGGGAAAGGACCAAGAGACCTCTAAACCTAACTAAACACTACCTTCTAAGCATCTGGGTGATACGATCCTTTAGCTTCCTTGTGCTGACGCTGACTTGAAAAATGTTTCAGTAGGTTGGTGAGCTACTGGCTCAGTGAATAGAATTTCACCCAACCATCACAGGTAACCCGTTTTTGTGTTTATTAATTGGAATAATATGCAAGAAATACTCACTGAGCAGAGTTAGAACAATAATATTTAAATAATAGGAAATATCAAGAGTTATCAAGTAACGACTGCAACAATGCCAAAGATACAATTAACTAACAGGGAATACCAAATTTCATTAAATGAACAACTACTACAAAACTGAAGATAATCTTCCTTAACCTTTTTTATTTATTAGGAACTCTGTGAACCTATTTTGTCATATTTTAACTTATTCCATTATCATATGTAGTGTACTCTACATATGAAGACTTGTAGCGAACTACGATCCCACCGTAAAAAACTTAGTCGACACCCCGGGATAGCTAAGTCTGACTACTCTATTGGTCTGCAACAGGGAAACTGACTCTCTAGCCTCGCCACTCCTATGGTTCCGTAAACTAGACTCCTCCTATAACCTGAGCACACAAGCGAAGAGTCAAGCCATGCCAACAAGTCTTCTGGTTGGTTTTCTCTAGTCCGGGGATATGGGAAACTTGGTAATGAATTAAGTGTCCTGGAAGCAAACATCTAGGCACTCTCTGCTGCTTTTGGCTTATGTGCCTCTGATTATCTATCCAACTCACTGGTCCTCTTGGAATTTAATATTGTTGTTGCTATGAGCAATGTTGTACATGAAGCTCTGGTAAGATTCAAACCCTACTTAAGACAACCGAACTATTATAGCATGTACCACCCTACATTTGCCTTTATCCCCAGAAACTCTGCCTTATTTGCATACACTATAGCTAAACATGTCTTGCACATTGTCATGGTAGTGGATTTTACCTTTAAGGCTCGTTGGCTTTTCCAGGAGGTTAACATTTATATCTCAATAGAGTATAATGGATTAAAGGGTGTGTTTAAAAAAAAAATGATAGACTTCACATGTGTTTGATCGATAGGAGAAAACTAACTAGTTGCTTTTTTGTAGAAAAAAATTTCCATCCTTATTCTTGTTGACCTGGATGTACATAATATTTACAATGTACCACATAAATACCCTCACTCCAATTTATATTGTTCAAATATAATCATTTGACTAAAATTTATCCAAATGAACTATTTCCAAAACCTAGTGTCAAATTTCAATCCAATGAATATAAAGCGAACTAGACAAATATGATTTGCAATGTTCAAATGTAGTTGTTACATATTGATCAAATTAGACAATGATCATTAAATTAGCTTAAGATTCATAGTTGTTTTTTTATCTAATCAACTTTTGAGTTGAATATCATGCGATATACTATGAATTTCTATTATCGACAATCGAATTTCTAGTGGAATGTAGTATATTTTGTCCATTCCTACAACAACAAGCTAGGGGTGACAATGTTAGTCATGGAAATGGAAGCATTTCTGGCCTCATCCTGGGTGAGTGAAAACCATGTTGCCAACAAATCAAATGAGAATTTGGCCACCAAATGATCCTAATAAGTGGTGACAATAGTAGTCACAACAACCAGCACAAAGAGCCACCAAATAATTCACTAAATACTTTAATTAGTGAGTCATAAGGGGACAATCATTGACTTCATAAACATGTATGGCTACTTTCCAAAGAACGAGGATAATTACATATATAGATTAGAGGTTTATAATAGCCAAAATAAATATGTATAACATGGAAAACATTAATGGCATCATTACTACCCATATTTATTTATCCTAAGATGGAATAATGCCATTTATATCATAAAAGATTGTGAAATTAGTATTTTTTATGAAAACAACTTTCTTCCCTACTAGGGATGTAGGGAAATATGGTGTTGGAGCAGGCATTGAAAACAAAAATTTTCTTTTCCTATTCCCTTTAACAACAAGATTACGTCAAAAGCTATGTAATGGGAAGGATGGTTTAACGAGTTCATACCTGGTCCTGGAGCAATCCAATGACTATTTCTCATTGTCGTAGTCATGTAGTTGTCTTCTAGTTGAACTGGGATGATGTCTGCTGCAGCTCTTAGTCTCACCATGGACAATAGGCTGATTTTGTCCTCCTAGCGGCAGACAAAAGCCTCCATGCCTCTATGGAAGTCCACACAGACCACCTAGAACTCATGTCATCTTGCAAGAATGGATAGAAAGGAGTTGTCCCTCTCATTGGCGTACGAGTCACCAACTTGCTCTCTCAAATTGTTCTCCCTTGCTATCCCTCCCTTGATTGGGTAGGACTTTCTCAGGCTCTCCATTGGTTACCAAAACTAGAGAGGACAACAATTGTTAGAGACAATTGAGTTGTGAATCTGGGAAGTCCCTATTACCCCTCTATTTATAGGAGGGTCAGGGTCAAGGTTCTCTGTCTGAGTGGGAGTGGAAGGGACCAGAATTGCATATATTTTTATAACTTGCTATAAGCAAAATTGTTGGTTCACCAGTGAACCGATCATTTGGCATGTGAGCAGATCGGTTCACCTAGTGAACCGGTCATTTCATCAAGTTTCCCAACTCCAATTGCATTGGCTTGAAGTTATGAGATTTGTGATGGAATCCATGTATACCAACAAGGCATGGACCTTAATGGATCCACCTGAAAGGGTAAAACCTATAGCGTGCAAGTGGGTCTTCAAGAAGAAGACTAGCATGGATGGAAAAGTTCAAACCTATAAGAGCAGATTGGTTGCAAAGGGTTTCATACAATCTCAAGGTGTTGACTATGATGAAAAATTTTCTCTAGTGGCCATGGTTAAGTCCATCATGATCATGTTTTCCATTGCAGCTTATCATGACTATGAGATTTGGCAAATGAATGTTAAAACCACATTCCTTAA